>OU898283.1:72852716-72870717 GCA_918026665.1 Diabrotica balteata | reverse complement strand
ATTTTGTTCGATTCTCTATTTAGATTATGAACGTTCCTATATTGTTCGTTCACATAATATTGTGCTTGGCAGTAAATAACAACCGATTACACGAACTAATAGGAATCTAAAATTTTATAAGCGTTTTATTAACAACTATTCAGTATTATTAATCTATGAAATATAAAATGTTATTTTCCCGACAACCAGGCAAAATGTACCTATTCATTTATTTAAAATTATCTCTTGTGTTTGAGGCAAATATATGGGTTGTTCAATATGTTTACAACCATTTATGTCGAAACGGTAATAAATTGAAATTAAAAAGCAATGAATAATACTTTTTGGACGTTATTTATCCTTAATAATAAAAAATGCATTATAGTTGTAGCTTTTGTTGTACGTATATTTCAAAATATGAAATTGGTTAAAACACTATGTTTTACAGTTTACAAAATAATAAATACTATATCCTTCTAAATAAATATCCAAAACAAACAAACTAAACGCAAACATTTACACCTCTTATTAGTAAAAACCAGAAAAAGATACGTTTTCACAAATGGATTCTCACAAAGCATGCAAAAGTGTAGTAAAAACTGTATTTAATAAAAATCGATTAACTTACGTAAATATAAGAACACCTACTCATTTCTTCTTCTTCTTCTTCAGCCTGTGTTCGTCCACTGCTGGACATAGGCCTCTTCCATTTGCTTCCATCGATTTCTACTTTTGGCAATTCTCATCCACTGCTTGCCCGCGACTTGTTTGATATCGTCTGTCCACCTCTTCTGCGGTCTGCCTACTCCTCGCCTGTTCTCTCTTGGTCTCCAGTTTGTTAATCTTTGTGTCCATTTTTCGGGATTATCTCGGGCAACGTGTCCGACCCATTGCCACTTGAGCCTTGCAATACGTTCTGAGACATCAGTAATTTTTGTTCTTTCACGAATGACGTTATTTCGAATCCTGTCTCTCAAACTAATCCCTAGCATGGCCCTCTCCATTGCTCTTTGGGTTGTACTGAGCTGCTCTAAGGTTTTCTTTGTGAAGGCCATGGTCTCCAGTCCATATGTAGTTACAGGCAAGATACATTTGTCATAAACTCTACGTTTTAGACACATTGGTATATCTTTATTCTTCAAAATAAAGCTTAATTTGCCGAAAGCTCCCCAAGACAGTTGTATGCGTCTTTTTATTTCGGCTATTTGATTTTCTTTGCCGATTTTAATGGTATGTCCAAGATATATATATATATATATATATATATATATATATATATATATATATATATATATATATATATATATATATATATATATTATATATATATATATATATATCGGAACAAGGAGTACGACCGTCAATCCAATATATATAAGGATCACTCAGACGAGTGGTGGGTTCTTATATCGGTCTCTAGGTGGAGAAATAGTTGATAGGCTACTTTATCTATATATATATATATATATATATATATATATATATGATATATACTTTACATGAACACATGTAACATCTCTACATGTAACTTTACACATGAACTGAACACAGCTTTAGTTTTCTGGCTGACATCTACTAATAGGATAGCTGACAAGACACTTTAACCTTGAGGTACACATTAAATTTCCACCTCCTTGTGCATAGGTGAATAGACTGGTCCAAAAAATGACAATGTGATATGTAGTTGTGTTTTAACTGTTTTGTTTCTTATATGTTCAATGTTTTTTTAATATTTGTATTGTACTATCACACTGGAGGAAAATAACAAAAATGCACTTGTAATGTTTGAGTTTTCAAGCCACCATATAACACATACAACTTATTTTTTTACTTTAAAAAAATCTTCAAAAAAGTTTTTCAACATGGAACTTTCAAATACCACTTTTGCCTGCAACCTCACACAAGTAAGTGTTTCACTACATCTTATGTAAAATACACAATTTCACCATTTTGTAACATATTGTAGCATTCGTCTGAAGATGTTAAAGAAATTTAACGAAATATAACGAAGTCGTTGAAAAGAGCACACTTTGGCTTTCATTATTCAGCTGCTAACCCAATTAACCTTACCATTATACTAATATATATATATATATATATATATATATATATATATATATATATATATATATATATATAGTGGTCTACATTTTCAAGACTGACGTTGTAAATAACAAGATGAGTTTGTAAATTACTCATTATTTTTGTTTTCTGAAGGTTCATTTTGAGACGTATTTTATTTGACTGTTGGTTTAATTCCTTCAACATTTGCTCCAGTTCCTTGGTGAAATAGTATCACCTTGTCTAATACCTTTATCAAGGCGCATTTTTTCAGTTTTTTCGTCTTCATTGATTTTGATGTGGAATGTGGCCTGTTCATAAATGTTTTTAATGAGTGTAGTGTACCGTGAGTCTATTCGAGCATCCTTCAGGGCTGACAAAAAGGACCAAGTCTCAATACTATCGAAAGCCTTGTGAAAGTCGATAAATGCCATATGTAAAGGTACATTATATTCTGTGGTTTTTTCTACTAGTGTTCTGATGGTTTGTAAGTGATCATTAGTACCAAACCCTTTTCTAAATCCCGCCTGTTCAACCGGTTGATATAAATCAAGTTTTTGTGTTATGCGGTTGGTTATTATTCTTGTTAACAATTTGTATAAGTGTGACAACAAACTTATAGGTCTGTAGTTTTCAATATTAGTAGTGTCTCCTTTCTTGTGTAAAAGTATTATTTCGGCGTTTTCCCATAGGCTGGGTATTCTTTTTTCTGTTAGACACTTATTCAGTAAGACTTCCACAACTTCTACAACGATGTTGCCGCCCATTTTTAACATTTCAGACGTTATACGATCCTCGCCAGGAGCTTTTTTGTTTTTCATTTGCTGTAAGGCATGTCTAATTTCCGAAGAGGTTATTTTAGGGAGGGTTTCCGAGCCGACGTTTAGAATTGTTCTGTGGTCTGTTTCGGGGTTCTGTATAGTAGATGTATAAAGATTCTTATAGAACGTTTGTATTTCCTTGATTATTTGAGTTTTTTCGGTCACCGTATTCCCTGTTGATTTTTGATTTTAGTTATCTTTGATTTTCCTTTAGTTAAATTTGATTTCAATACTCTCATGTTTCTATTGTTTTCGATGGTTTGCAATATTTGTTTTGTTTTATAAGCCCGCAAGTCTGACCTTATGCTCTTTTTAACTTTATTGTTGATAGCTTTATACTCTGGTAATTCTTTCGATGTTCTTCTTCTTTCTTCCATTAAATTAAGTGTTGTTTGTTTCAGTTTCGTTTTTCTGGGATTTTTATTTTTATCACAGATCTTTTTTGCAGTTGATGTTATGTCATTCGTTAATTTTTGTGTTATTTCATTTATATCTTTCGTGTTGAATACTGGTAGAGGTCCAAGTTTCTTTTTTAGTTCACTTTGATATTCCTCTTGATTCATTTCGAGTGCTTCTATGTTTGGCAATTTATCCTGTGTTAATAATTTTCTTCTATCTAATTTCGTATTTAATTCTATTCGCGTCCTAACTAATCGATGATCACTACCAGTGTTGAAAAAATTTGAAAGAATTCAGTAATGATAATTTTTTAAAGCCTCTTTTTTTAAAAACGCTCAACAGCAGTCAGATCAATATGCAGGCTGAGAAGTAAGATATTTATATACGTATGTATATATAATAGCCTATGAAAATGATAACACTAAAATTCAAGAGGAAATGGGTAAAGGTATGACTATAAAGGAGATACCAATCCAATTTCACACCCAAATTTTTCTATTTTTTGAGTTCCGATTCGGATTCATTATTAAATTTCTAACAATATCTGCGGTCATCAGCAATATTTGCTTCTTCAATTCATTCCGAATACCTTCCATGGATCCCCTTTTTTGTTGGAAACTCAAAAACTTTTAATTACAAAACAAGTACTTTAGTTTCAGATGAAAACCACTCGATTGTTTACTAGCACTGGCATGTGTAAAAATCTACCCTGCTTTTTCGCCTTGCCAGTATAGGCAAGCGAGCTACTGGTATGCCAATTACTAGCAAATGTGTTTTGTGCTTTCCAGAAGAGTGTCACTGGCATGTGTGAACGCGTGCTACCGCTACGGGCATGCCAGTAGCTAATAGACAATTGTAAAGCCGGAGATATACATGCCTGTTATTATTTAGCACAATGGCATATCAGTATCTTTCAAGCACCAACTATTGTCCCAAACTGGCAAGTGTGTACGTTAACTGGCAAGCTAGTTCCTGACATGCTAGCTAATTGTAAAGAATTTGATTTTTCATGCTAGTAGCATACTGTGAGATGCAAGTCGCATGTGTGGGAAGTGTCACAGGCATGTGTGAACTGGCGCTACGGCTACGGGCATGCCAGTAGCTAGCAGAGAATTGTCAGATTTGTTGTGTTGGTAATAAAAATTAATCGTTTTATTTTTATTCGGCAATTTAAAAAATGTTTCATTGGGATGATGAAAAAACCATCAAATTTATTGTTATATATAGAGAATCGGAGTGGTTTTTAATTCTAAATCATCTGTATATAAAACAAAATAGCCCGTGACAATGCTTACACAAAAATTCAAGACAAAATGAGTGAATATTTACTTGTTGAGTTCATTTCGAATACCTTCCATGGATCCCTTTTTTTTGGAAACTCAAAAATTTTTAATTACAAAACAAGTACTTTAGTTTCAGATCAAGACCACTCGATTTTGTACAAGCACTGGCATGTGTAAAAATCTACCCTGCTCTTTTGCCCTGTCAATATAGGCAAGCGAGCTACTGGCATGCCAATTATTTTGTAAATGTGTTTTGTACTTACGAGTTACTGGCCTTTGCCAGCAATTGACATGCCAGCTACTTTCCCAATTTACTGGCATGTGTGTACCCAGCTAAATCACTAGACTTATTTGATGTACTGGGCTATATTCCGGCCCGGTGACTTTCAGTTGTCGCTCACAGGTGGCGGCTAATGGCATATCATTTGTGACTGATTGAACTGTAGGGGTCTGTCGTTTCTCTTATCTTGCATTTCTAGCCCATATTGATCAATAATATCCTTAAAAATCCATTTGGCCACTTCATTTTATGTCTTTCATTCTTAATTGCACTTTATTATTTTTTGTAATTTGTAATAAACCTTGTATATTTTTATAAAACTGTCAGTTTGGTTATTCTTAGGACACTATTTTTAAGTACGTTTATCTTTTAGCTAGTATTTGGATTTTTCCTAATTTGATCATGTTATTTATGTTTCAAGTGTCATTTTCTTCATGAATCTATTTTTATTATTTTTATTTTCCATTTAAAATAGGTCCTGGTGGTCTTCGCAGTTATTCCTAACACTTTTTGACCGCTTAGGATATGTTGCAGACTAGGGTCTAATATTTAGGGATAGTCATAATAATAAGTTATTAATTTATTAATTTTCATTTAAATTTTTTATAGTGTTTTCCCTTTACTTTTGTCTTTTTATGCCGTTGGACATTTTTTCCTCCTTTAGAGTCAATTCCTTAACCTTTGGATAAAAGAGTTTTCTTACACTTACCAGTTCGCTGACACCACGCTGTTAGCTAAGTAAGAAATTTCCTATACCGACAACAATTCATGATATTCTAGTTATATCTGGTTACTTTTACTTTGTTTAGCCTGCAGGTTGATGAAGTGATTAGAATGGTGACCAGTTGTTTGATAATACTCCATTTTTCAACTCTTGGTGCAGATATTCCAAAAATAAAATATGCTACCTCTACAAAACTCCCCTTCCAGCTAATAAATAAAACTTAAAATACCGAAAATAAAGTTTAATTTCGCATATAATAATAACACTTTCCGATCGTAAATAAAAAGCTTATTACGTTATACAATCCTATTAAAGCATGTACCTGGTTATTATTCAACACGTTATGGCCACGAACAGTATGTGAACCGATAATATTATGTAAACGTATGTTGACCCAAATATTTAATAGGGTAAAAAGCACATTACTGTTTAAATAGAAGATAGTATATTTCACTTTATTTAAAAGAATTCTTTAGGCACATTTACATATGTTTACATGTATATATTATATACATGTAAACATATATATATATATATATATATATATATATATATATATATATATATATATATATATATATATATATATATATATTCGGGATGTTATTGAAACACTCTTATAACTTTTTATCTAGCTTTCGAAATGGTGTTATTCCTTTTTCAAGACACTGTAATAAGAAAAATATGTAAATATTTACAAAATATCACAATTCTTCAGTGCAACTTACTTTCGTTGAGATTATTTATAAAAGCATTGGCACTCAATAAACACACATATGAAATATAAAAAAAATGGACAAAACACATTCTAAAATTTTTAAAATTTAAGTAAAGATGTAAAACTTGTGTGTTTTGACTCTAATACATAGAAAATAGAAAGTAAAAACCCTATGAATAAAATGTAATTAGGTGTACTTAATATTACATGTTGCATACCATTAAGACATGTTTAAAGAATTAAAAAGTAAAATTTCCAAAGATGAGCCTATAGTATTTCTTGAAAAGAAATATAATATTAAGTACACGTAATTACATTTTAATCACAGGGTTTTTACTTTCTGTTCTCTATGTATCAAGTTAAAACACACTAGTAAAAGATGCCATAAACTAAGTTTTACTATCTTTAACTATATTTTAAAAAATTAGAATGTATTTTGTCCATTATTTTATATTTTATATGTGTGTTATTAATGTTGATTGTCAATGCTTTTATAAATAATCTCAACGACTAGTAAGTTGCACTGAAGAATTGTAATATTTTGTAAATATTTACATATTTCTCTTATTACAGTGTCTTGAAAAAGGAATAAAACCATTCCGAAAGCTAGACAAAAAGTCAAAAGAGTAATTCATGAACATCCAGGCCAATTTTCTTACGGCAACCCTTATAAACTGTGTTTATTTATATCGACAGTCACTAATATCCAGTATTTCTATTATAATATTCTCTTATCTCAGGGTTATACTCGTGCTTCAATATCTATGCTTTACATATGATAGGTAAGGTCCAAAGAATACCGGAATAATAAAAAAACATATATGATACAACATTATATATTGAAAAAAAATATATTGAAATAAAATTCACACTCAAATATCTTCAATAAAAAATATCTCATATAATGATTATCAAAATTTTGTTCTACGTACGTGAACCTTCAAAAATTAATGGTATATACAATATAAATTAAAATTTCAAATCAAAATTGTTGTTCTAAATCTCCTGATCAAAATATTCCTATCTTTTCTAAAGCAATTGTTAAAAATATGTGTTGTTAATAAAGAAAAACTGACGAATAGTAAAACTATCTCTCTGATGATGAGTTGTCCAAATCCTTGTTCCTTGTAGCCTACACTATCTATTCTTAGCAATGCCCTAGGTAATCAACAATCTTACAACAAATTGTTGCGAGCCTATCGTCTTTAATGATCTCCTTCAAATGCACGTATCGTTCAAATGATGCTAGCCTCTTATCCTCTCGATAAACTGAATCTCTTGTTCTGGCCTGAACCGTGACTCTTGGAATATAAGTAGAAAAATATAACTTACAATATTTTACTGGATCAGATTCTGTCAGATACACTTACTCCACGAAAACTCACAAACATTCACTTCTACTGCTTACTACCTCTCGGGAACAACCAGAGAACAATTACAGTTCGCCTTGCACACTTGGAAAACAACTGATTATGTTTTCTTTTCTCAAAAATCTAGCTAAACTTTCATTCCTACCTAAATATCCCACTTTTTCAATCTCCTCCAATCAAATCTCGTCCCCATCTCTTCATTTAGATAACAAACAAACATCTTACCTACAATTATAGATTTCCTAAAAACTATTAACATATATATATATATATATATATATATATATATATATATATATATATATATATATATATATATATATATATATTCTAAATATTCTATTGTATTGTATTTTTATTATATTTTTATTATTTATTCTTGAAACAAAGTATATTATAAATTATTATGTTTGCTAGTAGCGCCATCTGCTTCTTTATCAACAACGCATACGTTGTTTACTTCTGACAGACTCGTCAACGTCAGACTAAATATTAAATTATCAATAAAATAAAAATTTGATATTTGCTCATTACCTTGATAGTAAATTAAATTATTGTATAAAGTAAATAATATCTTAAAAAGTAAAATTTGACTATAATTTGAAAGGGATAACAGCTAACGTTAAAAAATATATGATAACTAACAACGAATTAAAGGATCGACGTGAGGACCGTTATCATTTCGTAATGCCGTGTCGTGGCACTTTTTCCGTGACGCTTGCCTCAGAATTCTACTATAGAGAAAAAGTTACAAAATATGGACACAGCATCTAAAGAAGAAGATGGAAGCTTCGAATCAATAACACATTTATCAGCCACAGCAAAGCATTTTGTGATATTACGTTACCATTTTGAGTGGTTTTTATTATAATAAACTATTAATTATGCTTATCCACATGTATTTAGTGATTTATCGCACGAATATTACTACTAAGAATTATTATGCAGTTTATTTATAAAATGTGATTATCTCGAAAACAATTGGGTTTTGAAGTTATTAACAGGTATACTTGTTTTGTGTTAAAGTAATGTTTTTATGCTCGGCGCAAATTTATGCTACATATATGTGACATATGTGGCGCCCTCTATGAGCTACATCAAAGTATGTATGCATCAAATTATATATTTTCATACTCAAGAGCACGCAGTTGTAAATTTTTATACCTCAATATTAACACAAAAAATCTAGAAAAAAAATATAATTTTAAATTTCCTCTTTAGAACTGTATATCTTTCTTAATATCAACATTTTATTAAAGTAAATTGGCTTAAATCGTAATATTTTAAAGTGTAAAATCTTCTGCTGTTTTTTGTACAATTATTTAAGGACCACCTGTATACATCATTATCATAATTTAAATCTAATTTCTCTCGATTACATAGGAAAATATTTGATTACAAAAAAACTCTCAATAATACAAATTACTTAAAAAAAAATAGGACAATTAAAATAAATGACAAAAATTTAGAATTGACCTTGGTCGTAATTATGATTACCTTTAAAAAATATTGTTCTGAAGCTATTTTATTGTGGCATTGTAAATTAATTACTATTTATAACTGGGAATAAGCCACAATTAAAGATAAAAATACGTTTATTGACGTTTCAATTTCCAATTCGGAAATCGTTCTCAAAATACAAACAGTAAATTGTCAATTTACTGTTTGTATTTTGAGAACGATTTCCGAATTGGAAATTGAAACGTCAATAAACGTATTTTTATCTTTAATTGTGGCTTATTCCTAGTTATAAATAGTAATTACCTTTAAAAAAGTTTACAAGCATTTATTTTTACTAATGGAAGGCTGAAACTCTAAAAGTAATAAAACAACCAGGCTATTGGCATTTTAAGTTCCAACCGTCAAAGAGAGTAATCATTACAAAAGGACAAACAGTACCACTTATAAGGGGTGAGGCATTTTACCAAACTGACTTATGCGCGCCCAAAAGCTTATGCAAAAGAGGGAAACAAGTCTCACAAACTAGTCCAAGAACACTGAAGGCTGGGATAGCGATTAAAGTAAGAAAAAAAGTATTACTAAGCTATTCGAGAAACACTACGCAAAGAGATGGCAAGATAGAGATGAACTGGTCTTTTTCAAAGAAGTATTCCATGAAGCTATAGAGGAAGGACAAGGCAGTGAAGCAAACGAAGAGGAAGATAATTGCGAAGCAGAAACAGTTAGCTTTGCAATATAAAATAGTGGATAAATGTTATCTTGCGTTGTTGAGTATTTAAACTTATTTTTCTAATAGATTTCGATTTTCTTTTCTTTCAAAATATTAAATTCATCTGAAAACCCCGACATGTCCAAAATATATCATACAATTACCTGTTTCTGGGGGCCCCTAAATTTTTTCAAAGTTTTTTTTATGTATTATTATCAAAAACCTTAATTTTCTTAAAAAGTCGCTGCTTAATTTAATAGGATATAGATTTTAAAGTTTTTCTTCATTATCTCAAATCTCATTTACCTGGACTTGTCGGGTTTTGAATCTAGGCGACTGAAATAACCTTATATAAACTAAACAAAGTCCTAACTTGGATAAACGTGCAACTTTATATTATATCCTACAACATTAAGGGATGTTCTGAGAAAAAGCTCCTTACATTACAAAGGATTGTAAACATCGTAATATTGGATACCAAAGCTGCCGCCTATCCATATGTGATCGAAGTCGACAAAGAGTCCGAGGTAAACTTGAACAGACTGCATTAGACATATAAGCACCGAGTTTTCGGGCATCGGTTTCAAAACGTCTTGCGTCGTTGTTTGATGCCCTAATTTTCACGAATTTCTATCATTCCATTGTACTTAGGTCAAGTCTCGGGAGCTCATTGCCTTTGTTATTCCCTCCTTCCATGTTCTTTTTGGTCTTCCTCGTTTCTTACGATTTGGTGGTATCCATTTCATGGCGATTTTTGGTAGTCTTGTTTCTGGCATTCTTTGAACATGGCCATACCATATAAGTTGTTTCCTTTCTATGTCTGTTTCCAGTGATCCATCTACCCCCAACCGATTCCTTATTTCATCGTTTCTAATTCTATCTGCCCTAGATATTCGAAGTGATCGTCTAAATACATTCATTTCTGTTGTTTCGAGTTTTCTTTTATTGCTTTCTGTTAGCCTCCATGTCTCTGTACCATAGGTTAAGCTGTTGAAGCTACATTTTTTTTAGATTTGATGTGCCATATATGATGTGACACTGGCTATAAATAGCAGTCAACATTTAATATAAAATAAAAAACTTCTTTATGAAGTGTAATAAAAGACCAGAATTCGATTAAAAGATTTGACGACCAAGTTCATCATTATCATCACCATCATCAGTGGCATTACAGCTCGTTATAAGCCAAAGCCTTCTTCAGAACAATCTTCCATTCGCCCCTGTCTCTGGCAACTCTTCTCCATGCTTTAACTCCGATGGATTTTAGATCATCCTCTATGTTATCTTGATACCTAAGTTTTGGTCTTCCTCTGGCTCGTCTTCCCACTGGTCCTCTTCGGTCGAAAATTTTTCTGATCGTTGCATCTTCATCTCGCCTAATTACATGTCCTATCCATCGAAGGCGTGCTAATTTAATACATTTTACAACGTCAGGTTCCCCAAAACTTCTGTATAACTCAAAGTTGTAGCGCCTACGCCACAAACCCTGTTCTTGGACTCCTCCATATATTTTTCTTAGAATTTTTCTCTCGAAACGTTTAAGCAATTCTTGGTCGTTCTGTGTAAGTGACCACGTTTCTGACCCGTATGTTAACACTGGCCTTATTAGTGTTTTATATATGGTAACTTTAATTTTTCTGGTAGTTTTGGGGCCATCTGTTTCCTCAAGCCATAATAGCACTTATTGGCAAGCACTATTCTTCTTTTAATTACTTCGCTGACATTGTTGTCTTTGGTCAGCAGCGAGCCCAGGTAGACGAAGGTGTCCACACCTTCAGTTTCAGATCATCAATTAATAGTCTAGGTATCTGGTTGCCTGATCTAGTACAATACATATACTTGCTTTTCTGTGCGTTTATTTTTAATCCCATTCTCAGTGCAGATGCCCTTAATGATCGAAATCATCTGCATATCCGACCACTTTTACAGATTTATTAAAGATAGTGCCATTCGTATTAATCTCTCACTCACTCTCGAATTACTTTTTCTAGTGCAAAGTTAAATAGAAGACACGACACTCCATCTCCCTGTCTCAGTCCATTTTTACAATGGAAGGGTCTTGAAAAGTCGTTTTGGATTCTGACTACACTCTCTACGCCTGTGAGTGTAAGTTCCGTTAGTTGAACAAGATGAAGCGGCATTTGAAATTCCACCATAGCCTGTAGAAGTTTTTGTCTGTTGACTGAGTCGTATGCGGCTTTGAAATCCACGAATATGTGGTGGGTGTCGACTCCGAACTCAAGCGTTTTCTCAAGAATCTGCCTGACTGTGAAGATTTATTCTGTTGTTGATTTATTGGGTCGAAAACCGCACTGGTAGTTCCTAACTATTTGTTCAGCATAGGGAGCAATCTTCTGTACAATACGTTGGACAATACTTTATATGCCACGTTAAGTAAGGTGAAGAAATGAATACTACGAAAGAAGGAGTATTCATAAAGCGATATCTGAAGTTAGATGGACACTATTTTTGCTCTGAAAATGCTGTTGAAGATAATCTTTTTTTTTTCACGCGTAGTTTTTACATATGTCTTTAAATTAAATAGGATAATATTCGTTTACCTAATTGTAGTCTGCATCTCTTTGAAATCTATGACATTTGTTTAAAAAAAAATAAGAAATCCTTTTTTTACGCTCTCTTTCATGTACTAAAAAGTGTTTAATTTGACCCAACTAAAAAACTCGTTTTATTTGGAATTGATTTTAATCGAGACTACATTAACTTATTTCGAAATTCTTTTTTTCTTTGTTAATAATATTTATTGTTTTAATTATCGCACTATTACTTTTGTTACACAAAATAATGAAAACCTAGCATATAGTGAACTTCAAGCAACTAAGAAACTTGTCCGAAAACAAAGTTTAAGTGCAAATTAAAACTTTGAACTTTAATACAGTTTCCTTCGATGAGGAGACTCAATTAGTTTCTGAGAATTTAAATTATGGGTAAATTTTATAGATTTAATTTGTAGAACGTGCTTTTCTCGAAATGAAATTGTCTGCAATTAAGGCCGTTATGTGACTTTAAAACAAATTATTTTCGTTCATAAATATCACGGTATTATTATGTAGACATTATTTGATATCCCGTATTTTTGAAAATGCTATATACGAGGATTGATCCAGAAATAAAAACACCATCAATTTTACAAATATATATATATATATATATATATATATATATATATATATATATATAAGCGAGGTTCCTACAGCCTCTGCCGCCTCTCGCATTTCGACCGCCATCGTTCTCTGTCCATCCATTCGTCTTCTTTGATGGCTCTATCTCTCATTAGGTGTCGTACATTTTCTGTCTCAGGCAACTGAAGGCCTTCCCTTCTTCTTCTTTGTTGTGGTATGTAATTTAAAGCTTTCTTTGGCCATCTATCTTCATTCATTCGCTTCACGTGACCATACCACACTAGTTGTCTCGTTTCAATTCTGTCTACACTGGAATATACAGTATTTGTCCTCCTTCTAATATCTTCATTCCTGATATGATCTTTTTTGGATACACCACACGCTCTCCTTAGAAAATCCATTTCTACTACTTCTATTCTTTTTCTATCTTTTTTCGTGATCTGCCAAACTTCTGCCCCATAAGTCATAATAGGCTCTACCAAGGTTCGATAGATTGTCAATTTCGTTTCTTGTCTAATATCTTTAGACCATAGTAGAGAGTTTAGAATGTTAACCGCTTTTTTTCCCTGCTGCGTTCTGTTTTCGATGTCTCTTTTGGTAGTGCCTTCTTTAGATATTATAGATCCGAGATATTTATATTCATTGCATGTTTTTGTGTTTCTAATTTCTAACTCTGGATCTTCTTCATCATCTCCTATTTTAAGATACTCTGTCTTTGACATATTCATATTGAGGCCCCATTTTTCATATTCTTTCTTTAGTTTTCTAAACATGTAGTCCATGTCTTCCTCATCATTCGCTACGACTACCTGATCATCTGCGAAAAATAAAGTTGTTAGACATTTACCACCGCCTATGTCTATTCCCATTCCGGATACTTGTTTCCTCACTGCTCTAGCGATGATTGAATATATATTTTAAATAAGGTCGGAGATAGACAACATCCTTGTTTAAGCCCCTTTGTTATTGGAAATGATTCAGATATAAAGTTTCCTTCTTTAACGACACTTCTTGCATTTTTGTATATATTTGCGATAGCATCCACATACTCTCTACTGAGACCTACTTTCGTCAATGTTTGAAACAGTTTTTTTAAAGGTACCGTATCGTATGCCTTCTCTAAATCTACAAACAATAGGTGGGTAGATAGATTCCTTGCCTTCCGTTTTTCGATTACCTGCTGCAGAACGAATATACCATCAGTGCACGATCTTCCTGCACGAAATCCATTTTGTTCTTCTATGTCTTCGTATTCTGATTCTATTCTTTCTTTTATTATTCGACCGTACAACCTCTCCCACTGAGCTGATAACAGTTATTCCCCTATAATTAGAGCATTTGCGTTTATCCCCTTTCTTGAATATTGAGCTGATGTATCCAATATTCCAATCGTCAGGGATATTTTGTCCTTTTAAGCATTTGTTAAATAGTTGAACCAACATCTCATGTAATATTTTTGGTTCATACTTTACCAACTCAATTGGGATGTCTTCAGGTCCTGCTGTTTTACCGTTTTTCGATCTTTTGAGGGCATTGTTTAACTCTCCGGTGGTTATCTCAATTATTTGTGTGTGTTCGGATTATTTTCATCTCCATTTCGATCTCTTGGAAGTTAGATATATCCTCTATTAGTAAGACCTCATAATGGTGTTTCCACCGTTCCAGATCTTTTAACTGTAAGGTCGATTTTTTCTTTCCTTCCCTTCGGAAAGACTTTATCACCTTCCAAGCTTGCCCAACTCTTGTTCCACCCATATACCTATCCACCTCTGCACATCTTCGATGACACATATCATTTTTACTTTTCACTACTTCTCTTTTTACATGTCGATTTAATTTTTGATATCTTGTAATCTTCCTCCTTTTTCGTTGACATCCAATTCTGATAAGCAGTTTTCTTCTTGTTGACTAACGTTTGCATATTCTCCGACCACCATTCTTATATATATATATATATATATATATATATATATATATATATATTATATATATAATATATATATATATATATATATATATATATCAGTATTTATTCCCATTGAAAATTATAACATTAGAAAGAAGAAACTTTGCTTCCTCTTCAAGGAGGAGTTTTTATCCTTTCTTTGAATTTATTGTCTCTCTGGAAGCATTGGCCACTAAATAATTTTTACTTATACTAAAATACAAGTAAATGCCACATAAATTATCATTCCAACTATAACGTATACATCAAAAAAGAAGTATCAAATCATTGTATGATAAATCCCGAATCACCTGCTCGAATAAAAATGCATTTCAGGAAGAAACAAACTTGATAACAAAGGTTTTGACTAAAAATGATTAGGTACTTGTTGTCATTTAAACAAAAAATTCTACAAGACTGAAGAAAAGAACAACAAATCACCACAAGCAATCCAGAAACACTGACAAGAAGGGACTTAAAGATGACAACAATATCATATGTAAAGGGCTTATCAGAAAATTTTAAAAGAAGAGGAAATAAGTCCATCAAAACAATATTCAAAATAACCAAAACGCTCAGATCTATTATCCAAAACCAAACCCAACGACACACAAGAAATATCAAAGAACTGCATCTATAAAATATCCTGTAAATGCAACAATTTCTATGTGAGAAAATCCGCAAGACCACTAAGTGTCAGGATAAAATATACGTCACACAAGAACGGTTGACTGTTGACTACATACATGATGATGATGAGATAGTTCCAAGTTCCATCGTCCAAATTTGTCTGTCACTGTAACACGCGGCTGTGACGTAGGTGTGGGGATGACGAGCAATTATCGACCTTATTGTTACTATTAACTTTTACAGATGAGCCTTTTTTCTTTTTTGAGATTGAAAAGTTTAAAACGAAAAATTTACGTTTTGTTTTTGTAAATAGATGGCAGATAATCGGATTTTTAATAGTATCTAAGACATTCAGACTTATAAATTCTTAATTATCTGTAACAATAAAACACTGAAAACTTTGTTTTCAAACTTCCACAAAATTTATTTTAAATATTATCACTACAGCTGTTTCGGCTGATTGCCTTTCTCAAGTGATCTATTTTGGCTTGGGTTTACAAATTTATAGTCTCTAATGAAATATGTTGAGGAGGGGAGAACTGTTTGTCTCAAGTTGGTCATTCAAAATTATATCTGTGTTTTTTAATTTGTTGATTTCCATAGATTCTAACAAAGATAGCTTAAGGCCTTTATTTTGAATGTGAAGAATTTTAAATTTGTCATTAAAAGAATGATTATGATCTAGAAAGTGAAGTGCGGATGTCGAATCTGTTTTTCTATTCTTAAAAGCCCTTTTATGTTTTAGAAAAATGTTTTTTTATGTTTTTTGCTTTAGAAAAACAGATTCGACATACGTACTTTCACCTTCTAGATGATCTTTTTCTGATTTGGAGGCATCAGTATAATATGTTGGTATTTTTGGTACTCACCAATCGTACTGTAAACTTGTTTAACCATAGAGGAAGCATTAAGTTGATTACTAGTCTTTGTTAAACTCAATTCTAGGAAAGGTTTTCTGACCATCCAATAGAAGGGGTTAAAAGGGTGGTTTGATATATTTTAGGGAAGACAATATTATTGCTGGTCATGTATCTATTAAGTCTTTCATAAAAAGGGGGTTTAAATCTTTTTTTGTTAAGATATGTTGTGTGGAAACGAGAAGCAAAGACATTGTTTCTGACGGGATTTTCACTATTTTTCAATGGTTTGCAACTCTTTCAAAAGTGATTGGCTGGTAGACCCATACACTATTGAACCGTAATCGACTTTAGATCTAATAAGGCTTTTATATACTGTCAATAAGATATCTTGATCACATCCCCAATTTTTAGTAGATAGGACTTTCATTATGTTCAAATATTGTTGACAAGATGTTTTAAGATAATAAATATGTTGCTTAAAATTTAAATGTTTGTCAAAATTAATTCCAAGGAATTTGATACAATCAACATATTCTATTTTTGTATTAAAGATTGTAAGTTCTGGACTACTAACATTGCTTTTTCTGGTGAAATGGATACATTTACTTTTGTTGGAACAAAATTTCATTCCAGATTTCATTGACCATTTTTCTAATGCAGAAATAGTATCTTGTAAGGTTTGTTTAATTAGTTCTATGTTTCTTCCTTTACAATAAATTATGAGATCATCTGCGTATAGCCTACTTTTTACTGGTGGAGAATCGTTTTCCAAAATACTGTTAATAGCAATAAGAAAAAGAGTAACACTAATCGATGATCCTTGAGGGGTTCCATTTTCCTGTATTCTTGTTTTAGAAATGAAATCATCTACTTTTACTTGGAAACTTCGGTCTTTTAAAAAGTTATTGATGAAGTTTAGCATATTTCCTTGTATACCTAATTTCTGTAAAGTTTTAATTATTCCATGGCGCCAAACTGTATCAAATGCTCTGGTTATATCAAAAAATACCGCTATGCAGCTTTGATTATTTGCTAGCGCTTCATGTATTTCAGACTCGAGGTCAACTAAGTTGTCTAGAGTTGATCTATCTTTGCGAAATCCACTTTGTTTGTTAGATAAAACAGATCTTTGCTCGAGTATCCAAATAAGACGTTGGTTAATTAATTTTTCGAGCACTTTGCTCATTGCACATCCTAATGATACTGGACGGTAGGAGTTTGGATCTGAACGTGGTTTACCAGGTTTAAGGATAGGTATTGTATAAACATTATTCCAAGTATATGGAAACACTCCTTCAAGCCATATTTTGTTATATATCTTTAGTAAATAGGCAAATCCATTTTTAGGCAAATTTTTAAGGAAAATAATAGGAATATCATCTGGACCAGGACTAGAGTTTTTAATAGAATTTATAGATTCAGTTAACTCTTCCTCTAGTATTGGTGCATTTATTGGTAGGTTATCGCTTTTATCATAATTAAATTCTTGTAATTCTTCTTTGGTTTTAAATTGTAAAAACTCTTGAGAAAAGTTTTCGTTACTTGAATATGACTCGTAGGATGAAGCTAATACATTGGCTATTCCAGATCTAGATGTATGAACTTTGTTATTATATTCTAA
>OU898283.1:72664373-72852216 GCA_918026665.1 Diabrotica balteata | reverse complement strand
CGAATGCCTTCCGTGGTTGCCTCTGCCCACTGCCAACTAAAAACCACCCATTTTTTCGTCAAGGCACCCCCGTACGTGTTCAGTTAGCGAACGAAACTTAGGAATTGCCTTGCGCAGCCTAGATTGGTCGTGGAAAAAAGTTGCCGGTTCTTACCTAGGAGCGGCAAGGAACCAGGGAAAATTTATGAAAATACAGTTGGTGTTACCTAAGAGCGGTAAGGAACCAGGGAAAAATGTAAAATTGACAAATGAACATATGAAAAATAAATCACGGCCTTGCCGGTTGTGTCTTAAGTAGAGATGGACTGCCCCAGATCACTCTCCTCCTGTCTCAATTTCTTTCTCTATCATAGACTTTCTTTTCATAATTTTTTGTTACTTGGTCTATGAGGAATTCAAAGTTCTCTCTGCTTTCCATAGCGACACGTATCAAGTTGTCAGGGGATATCACTCCTAGCTTTGCCCGCATTCTGTGTTGTTCTGACGCAATCACATTACATCTAAAGATGCAATGCTCCGCGTCATCTTCTATGTTGCCACGTTATACAACTGTCGTCGCTGGTTTTTCGAATACGATACGTGTAAGACCTGAAAGATCCATGTCCGGTCAGGAACTGCGTAAAATAAAAATTTTACTCGTTTGAACTTACATTTATACCACTCTATCACGTTGGGTATTAGTTTTTTGGTCCATTGTGCCTTGTCTGTCTGTGCCTCCCATTCTGCTTGCCATTCTATTAGTAATTGCTCTCTGATAGCGGCTCTCACCTGAGGTAGGTGTCCGTCTCGAGAGTTATAAAGCATCTGCCGTTCTTTCGCTAGGAGGTGAATGGGGAGCGTACCCGCTATCACTGTAGGGCCGTCCGTTTGAAGTAGTCCGGTACGCACTGGTCACTTTTAGTAGGGGCTTTCGCTGGGCTCTGGTTATCATGTCTCTATATTTTTTATAATTTAGTACATCAGCCCAAATGGGGGTTCCATATAGGAGGGTCGACTGTACCACTTGCAGATACATTCTACGTTTTTGGCTGCCTGGGCCTCCTATGTTCGGCATGATCCTTTGTAAGGCTTGCCGTCTCTTTCTTCCGCCCTCTGGACTACATTTGTCAGGTGTTTTGTGAACCTTAGGCCTGTGTCGACGTATATGCCTAGGTATTTTGCACAGTTTGTTGGCATTATAGCAGTACTACCAATTTGAAAAGTCAGCTCGGGTTTTTGTCGTGGTCCTTTCAATATGACCACTTCCGTTTTGTTTCCTGCTAGTTCCAAATCATTTCTAGCCATCCAACTGTTGACTTTTCTGCAGCATGTGTTTACTTTATCTTCGATTTCCCAGTTCAAGTCAGTCATCACTAGTATCGCCAGGTCATCTGCGTATGCGATAGCTAGAGTATCTCTACCATAGTCAATTTCTAGTACCCCGTTATATAATATATTCCATAATGTTGGACCTAATACGGAACCTTGCGGTACGCCGGCTGTCAACTTCTGCTCTGTGTTTTTTGCCACTGTAACGTATCTATTTGTAAGATACCTTTTAATGATATTGATAAGATATCCTGACACTCGTGCTGATTCCAGTTTTGTTATGATATGTGCCCAGTTGGCAGAGTTGAAGGCATTCTTTACAGCAAACATAACTAGTATGGCCCATCTTTTCCTGGTGTTCTTTACAGTGTCAGTTAAAGTTTTTTTACCGCGTCTATTGCAGACTTAGCTTTTCTAAATCCGTATTGTCTGTTGGAGATAGTCTCTCTTTCACTCAGTTCGTCTTCTAGGCGATTTTTGACTAGATTTTCGTATAATTTTCCCTAGACAGTCTAAGAGACATATTGGCCTGTATGAATTGGCTTCGTCCGGATTTTTACCGGGTTTATGTATCAATGTAAGTTTAGCTAGTTTTTAACTGGTCTGGAAATTCTTTGTCTTATTAGCAACTCATTTAATGCCCTTCTAGTGGCTTCTGGGCATTCATTTACTAGTATTTTTATCGCCTCTGGTGGCACACGGTCCGGTCCAGGGGATTTACCCTATTTTGATAGAATTAGCGGCTCTGGTGAGTTCAGCCGCTGTCAACTCTTCAGGACAGTTCACATCGTCCCTACTCAGGAAGTCGTTTATGGGCTTATTAGGAAACAGGTATTCGCTATTTTACTTCTTTTGTCATCGCACAGGTTATATGGGGTCTCTGACCTCAGCGTCTTAGTGGCAATCCTGTATGCTTCGCCCCATATATCGTTCTCCAACGCCTCGCACAAGTTCTGCCAACATGGGCGTTTAGCCCTTTTGATCATTTTGGGTGAGTTCCTTTTTGGTGCTCTTATACTCTTCTTTAATTTGCTGGGTCCTATCTCTCTGTGCCGTACGCCTGAGTCTTAAGGCATTCTGTCCGCTTTTGGTGGATGTTTTCATTCCACCAGTATGGTACTGTATTATGTGACATGTGTGTGTTTGCTGCTCGCTTTGTGTGCTTTTATTATGTTATCTCTGAAGATATTAAACTCGGTAGTTTCTTCTTGTAAGTTTCGTATATTGATTTGTAAATTTAGTCTTATCAAACTCGAGTAATTTCCTGCCGTGCCTTGTTGTGACCTTGATGCCGACTTCGTACGAGATGTACTTGTGGAACGTGAAGAGGTTATCATCAAGGACATCCCATCCCGAAATCTTGTTGGCGTAGTTATTGGTTGCTAGTGTAATGTCTATGTGACTTCGCGAGTCACCTCTTTCAAAGGTGGGTTTACCATTGTTTAATACAGTCAGGTTTGCGGAGGAAATCCATTCGTTCCAAATTTCCCCTCTTTTGTCGTTTCTTGGGGACCCCCAAAGAATGGATTTGGCGTTTATATCCCCAGCGATTATATAGGATGGTTCACCTTGCGACGCCTCTATGATTTTTCCAACCTGCTCTTCATACTGTGTCATGTGTATATTCGGTGATATATAACAGGCTATAATTGCTAGTTCGTTTATTTTAATTTTCAGAATTCCGTCTTTCTTGGTAATTTTATTTATGCACACTTTATTGTTCACCAAGAATACAGCAACGTCTGATCTGTTATCGGAGATCCAACCGAATTTTTTTGAGATGTTTTTATTCGGTTCTGGGACTATGATAATATCTGCGTCAATTTGCAGGGCTTTTGAATAAATCAGGTCGTGTGCCACCTTTGCCCTTCCAATGTTCACCTGCAGTATCTTAAGTCCTTTCCTCCCTCTCGAAGCCATTTTAAGTCGTTACAGCTAGCTCTTCTAAGTCACTAGGATGAGAGTCATCTGGGATCAGTTGGTTATTTTTGTAGAATGTTATCTGGAGACAGTCCAGACAGTTCCTGCGGTCCTTCAGGGTCGGAGGAGGGGTTGATGTTTTCATTATTAGTTATGTTGCTAGCCGTTTCCACAGCCTCAGCACACATACTCTCAAATTCCACTATTAGTGAGGGGAACTTGGCATCGTGAAAGACATCATCGTCGATGGGTCATTGGCTCAAGATTTCGCCCCGGATGTAGAAGGTATGTCGTTACCTGTCGTTCGTTCGGTATGTTCATTTGTCGGGGGGAGAATGGGTGTCGACGTCGATTTAGTGGGCACGCTCTCTATCAATGCATTTGCGCGCGTCTTGTCGGCCAGTCGCGCCTTTTGCAGGGTGCCACTAAATTCCCGGCACCGCGCGGTTCCAATATGGTGTTTCTCTTTGCAGAGAACACACCACTCCTCATTTGAGCACAAGTTTTTTCTCATTGCAGCCCTTCTTCCCCGCACTTGAGACAGAACCCAGTACGGTCAGGACCGGTCACACTTCGAGATGTCGTGGGCGTACGACCAACACCGTTGGCATCTCCTGACCGTATATCTTTTTTCTCTACCTCACATCTCGCGAGGCCTACTCTGAGATATCCTTTCGCCAACACTTTTTTGGCCGCCTCGCTAGACAGAACAACCGTGGCTGCGAGTGTGTCCCCCCCGCATCTTCCTGAAACTTTTGATCACGGAAGTCCGTCTCCCACTTGCCGATCACTAGTGACAGTGCATTTTGCAGTGTACCTGTGTTTGTATTAGCCGTCATACCTCTAACGTGTATGACGGTGGGTTTCTCTTGTCCCAACTGCCTTGTTTTAAGACCACCATCTTTGGACGCAATGGCAGTCTTTAGCGCCTTGTCGGCGTCTGGGTCCTTATCTAGAGTGATAAGCAATTTACCATCCCTAGTACTCCGGAGGCTACGGATCGCCTCAATGGCTTTCGTCGTGCCCACGGCTTCCTGTACCCCCTCTAAGAGTTGGTGTAGCTTGTGTCCTTTTTCGACACAATAAAGCCGTAGGTAGGCCTATCCTTTTTGGTGGCAGTGGTGAACACTTGAATGGTATTATTTGTCGCCTTAAAGATGACCTCTGCCATCTTCCTCATATCTCCTACTGACATAAAAACTCACGTGGTGCAGGGCCACGGAGTCGTTTGGGGAGGCCTCCTCTCTGACTCGTTCTAGAATGTGCGAGAAGTCTTCTTGCGTGCCCGCCGTTCTAACCTTTAATATTTTTTGTGATTTTGTGCGTCTGTCCGCACCTTTCCGTATTGTCGTTGTCTGCTCTAGGACCTCGAAGTCCTCTTCAAGGCAGGCTAATTCAGGGAATTTATCCCTATATAACCGCTGGACACTGTGGGTCATCGTCAGGTCTGTGTTCCTCCAGTACAACAACCTTAACGTTGCACTGTGACTCGACGGGATTCCCTATTGCGATCTCAGTTTGACTGTATAGACCCTCCGGCCAATCGTGCTGGACGTTCCTCTGGAAGTCGGCAAAAGTGCTAAGTCCTTCAAGGCTCGTTAGCCTGATGGCTTGGGGGGCCATGCCAGGCATCAGTTTGCGTGCTAATTTCCGCTGTAGCGGGTTTTTGGCATAAGTCTGTCTGTTTTTGTCTCTGGTCGAGACGCAAGTCCGTCTGTATGTCGACTTCTACGTACATCTTCTCCACAGGCTCTGTGGAGCGATCTTGTAGCCATTGTCTTATGTGTGTCATCTGTTGCATAGATTGTCTCTTATGCAAGAGCCGGCATACCTCCTTCACAGGTCTAGGGGGTTGGGGTATTCTTTAAGTAAATTCATGAACACATTGAATTGTCTACCTATGTCGTCTATATAGTCAAGCAATTCGGTAGCTTGACTACAGATCCGTTTTTTATGGCTATCACTGCTCCCTGGGGAGGCCTTTCTTTTAAGGTAATTCTGAATGTCAGGGAGAGAGTTTCGTTCTCCTTCTGGCTTGGTCTGATCTTCCCGGATTACGCCCGGTCGCACGCGGTTTTTTTTGTGATTAAGTTTGGGTTTGACATATATATCCCACGAATAGCTAGGGAAATACAGTTCCCGCCCCCACAGAGCCCCGCTTGTGGAGGTAAGGCTAGATACAATGGGGGATCGCCAGGTACCCCAGGGGAACCGTTCGAGACCACGTTGTCGTGTGACCATGCATCCTTCGGCACAGTATCTAACACCTTAGATTCCGGGTTTTTTCCGCTGGTTTTCTCCATCGGTTTTTTGTTGTGTGCAGGTTTTTCTCCTATGGAGGGGATGAAGGAAAAAAAATAAATAGGGATAAAAACAGCGATGTAAATGAAAAAACAGCAAATAAATAATTGTTCTATGAATGTGGGAGAAGGGGGCAGCACTTGGACATGGTTGCTGCTCCCTCCAGCGTCCGGCGGCGGTGTCCGGCGCTCACCCGGTGCACAGACGCCGGAGACTGTTCGCGTTTGGACTGTCTTAGCTTCATCGGTCGTGCTCCCCGGGATACATCCCACAATGGAGGGACCAGACCGATTACTGAGCCCTTCCACACTCAACAAGGTCATCTACAGTCCTGGAAGGGGAAGCAACTGATTGAATGACAACACACAAGTCCTTTTATTATCCTGCCTTTTCTGGTCAGATTCCACTATAGTTCTTGGATGGATCAATACATAACCAAACGTTCTTAAAACATTTGTTGCCAACAGAGTGTCAGAAATTGTCTCCAATACCAATTCCAGAAAGTGGTTTCATGTTGGTACAAAGCAAAATCCTGCAGACCTACTCACTAGAGTCCTTGAACCTTCACTTCTACATTCTTCTAGTTTGTGGTGGGAATGTCCCCAGTTTTCTTTCGTTCCCTTTGACACACCAATTCAACCTGTTCAATGCAATAAAGATCTACCTGAGTTAAAGATAGAATCCATATCAATAAAAAATCACCTACTATAGAATTACTTTCTTTTTTCCAATTTCAGCCGCTTGCAGCGTAGTTTAGCATATTGCTTTAGATTCGTTCATAATGTAAAATGCTCGAATCATTCACTTAGACAGTTTGGTCCTCTCTCGTTTGCAGAATTGCAAAATTCCGAAAGATATGTCGTTAAAGTAGTTCAAAATCAATTAAGCTTGAAATTCAAACATGTTACCAAACTTCTCTTTAAGGACATTCACATTCGATCATTACATTGTAGTCCTCAGTAATTGTTATACCTCATAAGGGAAAAATTTTGGCCAATTCTTGGTAAAAACACTGCTAAGGCTGTTGTTCGTAACTGTGTAACTTGTTTCAGAGCCCATCCTTCTTCTATTAATCCAATAATGGGTGATCTTCCTGCAGCCCGTGTACAGCCTTCATTTCCTTTCGCTATTACTGGGGTCGACTATGCCGGTCCTTTTTTCTTAAGGACAGGCGCGGACGTGGCAGCAAGACTTATAAGGGATATGTATGCTTATTTGTATGCCTCAGCACAAAGGCCTTACACTTGGAACTTGTATCAGATCTTTCAACTCAAACTTTTTTGTCAGCCTTAAAACGTTTCATTTCTCGCAGGGGCAAACCCACTCAGCTGATGTCAGATAATGGATCAAATTTTATTGGTGCATTCAATGAACTCAATGCATTAGGTGAATTTTTTAAAATTAAATAAAAATAAAATTAATAATGAATGCAATCATAACCAAATTTCTTGGAAATTTATTCTATGTTATACTCCTCACTTCGGTGATATTTGGGAGTCAGGGGTCAAATCAATGAAATCACATATGAAAAGAGTTTTCTTCAATTTTTTACTGACTTATTAATATTTTCAAAAAATTCTTGTTCAAATAGAAGGAATACTAAATTCTAGACCTCTTTCTCCTCTTTCCAATGATCCATCCGATTTAAATCCGCTAATACCTTCTCACTTCTTAATTGGCCGGACAATAAACTCAATTCCTGAAGTCGACTTATCCAATGAAAAGAAAACTCGTCTAAAGTTACACGAAAGGCTCCAGTTCCTTCAGCAACATTTCTGGAAACGGTGGTTTTTAGAATATATTTCAGAACTTCAGCAGAGGCAGAAGTGGAAGGTGAATCTTTCAAATATCTAGATAAATACCTTAGTTTTTCATCAAAGATAGGCAGCTACCACCCAAGAAATGGCTCTTGGTCAAGTATGAGATCTTCACCCTGGAAATGATGGCGTTACTAGGGTTGTGTCAGTGCAGACTTCCAATGGTGTTCTTCGGAGGGCACTGTCAAATATATGTCCTCTTCCGGTTAAAACAATGTGAAAGTACATTTTAAGTGAACTCTATTTTAGCTTATGTATATATTTCACCTTATGTATATATTTCTTTTTTGTTATAATGTAAATTGTTTTGAAAGTTTACCCCTTTCAAGGTGGGGGGCATGTTTGGGCTTCAAATTATACGCCCACTAGTGAAAAATTTGCACATTCTAAATGTCATAAATAAATTGTTCCTTTCAAGTTGAAAAACACGTTTTTTTATTCTGTCAAAGTTTTAATTAATTTATTCAAGTTTTTTTTAACAAGAAGTTCATAACCAGCGCAAATATACAGTCCAACCTTTTATGGTTTCTTCTAATCCCTCCACAACCCAAAAAAAAAAAATATCGAGTAACTAATGGAAATATTTTAGGAATATCATTATTTTTAATTACTATTAAACTGGGAATAAGCCACAATTAAAGATAAAAATACGTTTATTGACGTTTCAAATTTCCACTTCGGAAATCGTTCTCAAAATACAAACAGTAAATTAAACAAATTTTGTTTTTTTTTTTATATTTATAAAACAATATCGTTATTTTTAAATAAAAGCTATTTGTAAAGAAATATTTAAAAAAAAATACGCTTATAAAAATTTATACCACAAAAACAGACTTGCTGTTGGTCTTTAAATTATGAAGCTTCGGTATTCCCTTCCAGGGAAAATTTTAATACATTATCTTTTTGGTATTTTCTTTGTATTTATGCCTTTAAATTAAATTATAATTGTGTTTGTGTCTAAATTATATTATAAATATAAAATATTGTAACGGATAATTATATTTTTCTTTTTACTGAAGGTTTATTTACTTAAAATATGCATCTCAAACAACTTCCTTAATGAATTTTACTTTTGTCACTGAGTAGATGTTGATTCAAAAAACTCCAGAGGATTCTGAGGACATCTGAGAATTAAACGCCTTTATTTTAAATTTTAAAGTAAATAAGCCATTTAAATAACGTTGCTGAGCAACTGTAAAGCCACTAAATGTAAATAAAAATTTCGTTATTAGATTTTCCGCGACTAAACAGAACTTTCAAACTACAAAAAAATTCTTTCGATGATTTGATGACTGTTTTTGGAACTTTTAAAAATTATACGAACAAGCTGAATTTTGCTTGTAATTTCAATTTTGAAACCACAAAGAAGTGAAGAAATTAACTACTCCTAAGCCCCTAAAAGACCCCCTCGTAGAGGAAATAAACGAAAAAAAAATTTACTATGAATCAATATGCCGCAAAGAAACATTCAAATAAAAAACTTGGCTGAAATAAAATGTTTACTAAAACTTAGTATAGAATAAAATCAGTTTTTATAAAGATTTTAAAAAAATAAACGTTTCGAGATTTTTGCCATTTTTTATGATTCTCATGAGATCGAGAAAATTTCTTACTTTCGGTGACCGATCATATGCAATTTTCATTATTAGAGCCTAATCTTCAAAACCGCTAACATGAAATTTCTAGTTTTGGCAACTAATATGAGGCATTTGAAATATCCTTAAAAAATAAAGAGTTTAAACTTTTACATTACAAACAATCGCATGTCACAGGAAAGGCTACAAGAAGACAGTATTGGGTGGAATTTATAGATGCAGTGTAGTTAGAGCAGATTCTCCAAGTCTTTTGTGGGAATGACATTGGACTTATTGGTCTTAGAGACTTTGACTTCCCATTCTCTTATCCCAAGTTTAGAGATATAAGGTAATCTAATCTCTCTCCATTCTTTAGGTATGAACCCAAGGGCTACACTACTTCTGAGTACATTGCATATTCTGCTGTGTAAAAGTTTATGTCCCTTTTGTACTAACACTGGACATATATCATCCATTACTGGTGAATTATAGGGCTCGCATATATTGTCCATGCTATTTTTTAATAGTTTACAATATTTTTGACTGTCCGCCACTTAGTTCTTAAGGACCTCTGCAGAACATCGCTGCTTACTGATTTTCCTAATTTTTTATCATTGATTGGTGATTCAACTATTCGTGATTCAGAGAAGTGCACCTGAAGAGCTCTTTAGCCGTGTCTCTTTCTATATTGGTGTACTAGCTCTTGTATTTAGAAGTGAGTTGATTGGTTGAGTTTTCTCTTTTGGAGAGTTCACCTTTTGAAGTCTAGCACAAGAATGTATCCTTTTAATTTCGTCCATGTGTATCTCTTGGCTTTTGTTATAACTATAGTATTCCGTTAGTATGGTTATGCATTCTTCTGAGTGCATTGTCATTTTGGCTCTGTTAAATAACTTTCTTGTCTTTTTCCTTAACACAGACAGTTCTTTATTTTACCATAGCATATTTCTGGTGAAATGTTGTTCTTCCGTTAGATGGCAGGTTTCTTGAAATGCTGAAACGATAGCGTCATTTAGATCATATTTTGAAATTTAAAGATCCGCGGCGTCGTTTATCGTTTTTCTCATCCTTGACAAATTCTGGTTTAGAACTTCTTTATAAGCCTTTTAGTTGGTTGAACGTGGGTTCTGATAAATGACTTTTGCTACTTTCCCCTCTAAGATATATCTAATGTGTCTATGGTCTGAGCAGCTCTCCTCCTCAGACATATACCATCATGATATAAAATTGCTCAGGAAATGTAAGGCTATTATTATATTGTCTATTTTTTTTTACTTTTGGTTCAATATTTTGTCTACAGTTAATATGTCCAAATTTATAGAGAGTAATAGACTTTCATTAAAGAAATTATATCAAAAGCTTTAAGTTTCAAAGTTAAAGTGTTTATTTCTCCGAGAAATATTAAGTCATAAAATCAACATTTTATTTTCCATGTAATTTGAATGAATGTGTAAGTAATAAAATAATGCTTAAAAGTTGACTCAAGGCTCCATTTCAGAATCAAGTAAAAAATTAAATTACTGAGACCTACACTATATAGAGTATTTACTAAAATGTATAACATCATCATAAAAACAATGACTTTACACGATTAGTAGAGCGATCCTATGACAAAACCTGAGCAACATCTCAATAGCTAAGAACAAAAGAAAATCTTCAATTTCTTCTTCTTAAGGTGCCCTCTCCATTACTGAAGGTTGGCGATAACTAGAGCAAATTCCTCTCTATCTTGAGCTGTTCTTAGTATCGAATGTGTGTCCATGCATGTTCAGTCACTTACATTGTTCAGTCAGAAGCATTTTCTTCTTCCTGGACTGCTTCTTCCATTTACTTTTCCCTTTTATTTCCTTTCAATTTTCCTTTAATTTTTTAAAGATTATAAACATGCTTTCAATGAGATCTAAAAGTTATTTTTAAAAAGAGTGATTTTTTTTAATTAAACTAGTTACACATTTTACAAGAAATATTCACAATGTCTACATGATTAAATTAAAAATTCGTTTGCCATAAACTAACTACACAAATCTTTTGTTATTATTTCAGAGTCAAGACGGATCTGAAGGGCACAGTGGATTCAGTATTAAAAGCTCAAGATTTTCAAGTGTGCTTGACAATAATAGAAGCAAGACAACTTGCAGGTCTGAACATGGATCCGGTCGTTTGTATCCAAGTGGGTGATCAAAAGAAATACACGAGTGTCAAGGAAAGTACCAACTGTCCCTATTATAACGAGGTAAATATTTTTAATTAGCTGCTATATTTGTGTGTTTAAATTTTTTGTATACTAAATGTGGAAGAATAAAATATATATTATAGTATAATATCAATCGATATATATATATATATATATATATATATATATATATATATATATATATATTATATATATATATTTATATATATATATATATATATATATATATATATATATATATATATATATCGAATAATATTATTCGATATACATCGATACACATTATTATTTAACACAATGGATACTAGGTACAATAAAAAATAAAATGTCAATTGGAGGTAAGCTGGTAGCGTCAATGGTTCTACGTTTAATATCAGTTAAAACTGATTAGAAATCAAAATATTTTGATTTCCAAACTAGCGTTTTGTGGTTATTTGCGTATAATAGGCTGCTTCTTCCAGCTGAAAAGTATCTTTTTCAGCTGGTGTCGTCACCACCTTTGCTTTGGTATCGTTTAGCCTCGTCTATGTTATCGGAAAATCTTTTTTTTTTTGTGTTTTCTTGGCTTGGACAATCGTCATTCAGCCAGTCTCCAACAACATAAGTTTTGTTAAAGAATTTATATGTCAATTAGTGAAACATGATTAATATAATAATAACAGCTAAGCTAATGTACATACTATGTTAATAAATACTATATCATACCTTTATTATAATTTAGTTATTGAGAGACGCCATCAGAAATTCATAGTGTATACATCTTACAAATAAAAAAAATAAAAATAAAGATATCTACCTACTATGTTCATAACTACAACTATGGTAATACATATATATTTTTTTTTTTTCACTACGTTAGGACATAAACCCGATTCAACATCTCGGAGGTTTGGATCCTCTTAGTGATTGTTTTAGTATATTTTTATTTATTTTTTTTTTCTTATTTGGTTCTTTTTTTAATGTATTTTTATAATCATCTTTTTTCTTTTTTTTTAATTTATTTTTTTTTATCGGAAAATCTTAGATGACTAAACCTTGGTGGCAGATTTGTTTAATGGCTTAATTAATGTCGATCATATTCACGCTCACGTTCGAATTATCTATTTGACACTATTTGAAAACAATCGTTTATTCTAGGATCTGTCGCTGGCATTTTTAACTTTATTAATAAACTATAGCACATAAGGTAACAGATGTCTTTATCAACAGTAAAACCTGGTTTTGCGCCTTCTTATTTACCTCACTATCGAGATTTCTTAAACGTACACGAATTTAATGTAAAATGTTTTCTGACATGTTATCTTGGTTTTTGTTCTACATGGTACGTGGATTGGATGGAAGTTTTTCGACTAAATGATAGCAAATATCTTGAAAATTGTTCAAAACCGAATTTATAAGAAATGTGAGGAGCAGATAAATCAAACGCATTTTTGTTCAGAGGATACATGGGTACAAGAGAGGCATTATTTGCGTTGACGATACTCTTGCAGAAATGTCGGGAATACATGTATGATTCATAGACTTTATGAAGGCCTTTGACCGAGTGCAGCATATGAAGTTAATAGATGAATTATAAAAACATCAATTTAGATAAAGAAGATATTGAGTTTATTAAGGCTATATACTGGAATCAGAAAGCAGTAGTAAAGGTGAACGATACAGAAACAAATAATATACCGATTGCGAGAGGGGTCAGGCAAGAATACGCTTTTCAAAGTGTACTTACAGGTCATATTCAGAATAGCCTTATGGAAAGAAATGAGGGAATAAGAATTGGTGGAGAAATCGTAAACACCATAAGATTTGCCGATAATACGGTAATTATGGCTGAAAGTTTAGAAAAACAACAAACTTTACTAGATGCAATAAATAGTGAATGCATTCAATTGAGACTTGACATCAACACATTAAGACCAAATTTATGATAGTATCAAGGAGTCCAATAAATAATGAACAAATAAATATCTGGGAGCTTACGTTAACACAGAATTAGATCCAGACCAAGAGATTAGAGTACGAATAGAAATGGCAAGGGTAGCATTTTTAAAATTCAAGCAATTGTTCTGCAACAAAAATCTGAATACTGCACTGAGACTGAGGTTTGTTGAATGTTACGTCTGGTCCCAACTATTGTAGGGGGTATAAACATGGACATTAAAATCGTATAGATGGTTAAGAAGCTTGAAGTCTTTGAACTTTGAATATACCGGAGAATGTTGAGAATTCCATGGACTGCCAGGGTCACCAATGAGGAAGTGCTGAGAAGGTCGCTAACCTCCGTTAATGAAGACGGCATAGGAAGAAAAAAAATATAGTAAATAATATACATATCTGATATAAAGATGCAGAAATAGTTGCTTCAGATATTGTCATGTCCCAATGAGCATCGTTGTCAAGCAACTTAAACTTTTGATATGCAGCACCAAATATTGGACACAATATACCATAAAGAGTTCAACGATATTAACCCTAGAATATTTACCAGTAATAACCGCAAATAGATGCACCGCCAAATAAATAACATTAGAAAGATGTTCATCAATAGGGAATAAAAATATATGCTAAATTGCCTCTTAAAATTCACATCTCGATCAAAGTGTTAGCTGGTAATATTGTCGTTAACATCGGTAGTTATGATGCTCCTTTAATGACATATTTACATAGTTGATTGACTTTGAGAATATGAAACAATCCAACTGTTATTAATCAAGATCCAGCACTACCTTACACTTTCGTTGTGACAATACGACCGTTATCGTTAGGTGATTGACGCCGAACACAAAATTAACTGATCATCAATAAAAGAAGATACGGTAAGGAAACATACGAGGTCACTTGCTTTTTGTCTAGAGTCTAGGATAAAATATTTTATATTTTAGTAACTAATTTTGTTTTGTACTGAGTAGTTGGTACAACTCAATTTTTGACATGATATATTAACATATATAACTCTTTGCAAGTACTTGGATGTGATACGAGAAACGATCGTGTGCGAGTAGCGGAGAAATCTTGCATTTTTTACTGACATGTTTTGATTGACATAAATTTCATAAATTCATATTGTCAATTGTCATATTTCATACTCTGGATATCCGTTTCCAACTTCGATGCACAAATTACTACAAAGAGAAAAGTGGATTTATATCATAAAAAAGCATAAGTAACGAAAACATAACGAGGACACTTGCTTTTTGGTCACTTTTAAGTCTAAATTTTAGTTTCATAAACACTCACTTAAAGTTCATTTTAACCCAAAAAAATCAAGTTTAATGTTTAAATTTTATTTTTTTGAAGTTTACAAAAATGCATCAAGTTCAGTTTTTCTGAAATGCATTAAGATATATTATATTCGCTGTCCAAAAGTTTACAGGGAAAGAATTAATTGTTCAAACCAATATGATGATATCATGGGCTTAACCTGCTAATTTAATGCACTGCGTACACTCGTACTACAGGAATTTTGACACGATATAATGCATATATAACAATCTTAGCTTTTCTTCTTATTCTTTTTTGGGACTACGTCCTTGACAGTTATCCGGTAACCTCGATCTAATATAAAAGCGCAGTAATTTCTGATTTACACCCGTCCTTTCCGAACTTGCACGGTCCCATCTATATTCACGATCCATCCATGTAACAATGTAAAAACAAATAAACATAAGCAAAATTATCATCATTAAATCCAGCACCTTATGAAAAATAACAAACACAACACGTCCAAATGTTATAAATGTGTGCATGTATCTGACAAGAAATATCTACTGATATTGTATATTTGTTGTGAGCCTATAGCCATCAGAGACTGTATATTAAATGATGCATACATATTAAATTTGTCGTAGAGAATTTTAATTCTGTTGAAATTTAGGACATTCAAAACAAATGTGATCAAGATCACCTAGTTAACTACAATGATTGCAATGATCGTGTCCATTCATATTTATTTTAAATAAATGACCTGGATAATAACGCATGTCCAAAGCGTAGTCAAATTATGGTGGTTATATATTTACGCAAAGCTTTAAAACTCTTAAACCATGTAGTTTGTGAAATAACTGGATGTAAAGGGGTATATCTTGAATGGCTTATGAAGCAATAAAATTGATCTTTTTATGTCGATAGCTGTTTTTTTTAAGCGTAATGGCATTTGATACACATAAAGAATATGACAAAATGCCTGATGTTACAAAACTTTAGCTAAATAATCTACGTATTCATTATCTTTGAGTCGAATATGTGCCTTTAGTAAGGATTACTAAATCTTTTAGAAAAAATGTATTGTTTATGTTCTGTAGAACTGAAAGGCAGCCTGAAAGAATTAGTATTTTGTTAATCTAGGAGTTTTTAACACATTTAAATGCTTCGAGTATGATCAATGGTTCAGCCGAGAAAATTGTAAACTCATTGGAAAGTTTATACTTAATTTGGAACCTACTAAGAATAAAAAATAAGCACCGTCAGTCCCTTCTGTCGACTAAGATTCATCTGTGTATATAAGTGTATATACATAGTGTGACATCATAAGAACAAGCAAGATTTGTCCCAGAAAAAGGCACAAGAGAACACATCCTTAATGTTAGAGAGCTAATCGAAAAAACTCGTAAATGGCAGCAGCTATGTTCCATTACTAGCGGAAATAGGAACACGTTACCACTTATTCAACTAATTAGAAGTCTATATGAAAATAATAAGTGCACAGTAAAAATAAATAGCACCCATTCCGATCATTTCAGAACAGAAGCAGGTGTCAGGCAGGGATGTATAATCTCGCCAACTCTGTTAAATATCTACAGCGACCACATTATGCGAAATATACTAGACGTTGGAAGGGCAAAATATCAGTAGGAGGTCACAAAATCAATAACTTTAGATAATCTGATGACACATTAATAATCGCGGCAAATCAAGAAGAAATGGAAGACATGATGAGATGTCTGGATGAAAACAGCAAAGAATATGGACTAAAGCTAAATAGGAGTAAGACAAAGATCATGCTAGTAGATAGAGCTCGGAATAATCTTCAACATATTAAAGAAATTGGGGGCTTTAAAGTAGTAAATAGTTTCATATACCTGGGGTCCCTAATAACAAATGACGGAGGGTGTGACAGAGAGATACGTAGAAGGTTGACTATTGCTAGAACAGCTATGATGAAACTGGTAACAATTAGAAAAAATTCTATTATAACAATACACACAAAACTAAGGCTGTTAAGGCCATTCATTTTTCCCATAGCCACATATGCATCCGAAACGTGGACCTTAAAGAAAGCGGATAAAAATAAACTGGACGCTTTTGAAATGTGGTTATACCGCCGTATGTTGAGAATATCCTGGATTGATCATTGCACTAACGTATCGATATTAGAACAACTTAAAGTAAAGGATAGATTGCTTAAGCAAATACAACAGAGATATTTGCAGTATTTTGGACACATTGCTAGAAGAATAGGTATGATGGAAAAACTGACAGTCGAGGTTAGAGTCGTTGGGTAGATTAAACAAAAATATTGATTTCCAAGGGTTACATGAGCCGATCAATCATCACTGTAACAGTTAAAAAATTAAGAATATTATTGCTGATTTTATTATTTTTTTTAACATTCATACTTGTTCTTATTGTTATAATTGTCATTAACAGATTTTTTTTTTGAGATATAGATGAAAAACTTGGTGTATAACTTCTGCATTTTCGTACAAATACACGACTTCCGTACTCATTAAAATTTTAATAAACGTTCCCAATCCATAAACTTCACAACAGTCCCGGACTAGCCCGTCGCACCGCCAGTGAGCTTTTGTTATTATTAATCTATAAAAAAAATTTACACTGAAGTAATTTTTAAACCTTTACCAAAGATGATTCAGCTACCGTTGCCCTTAAATAATTTTTAACTTACTCCCGATTTTGTCATTTGAATGATTCATTGGTGCAAGTATCAATTGAGTATGATGTTTTTGCAAATTACAACTAGTATTAGGTATCGTATAATCAAAGACCAGCGCACATATCTCGAAAATAGCACTCCTGATTTTGTGTTAATATTAGATGAGATGTGCGGCGCCCTCGAAGACAATTTTTTAATTCGGGTCAATATCCATTCTAAGCAGGTCACCCCGTTATTCGTCATTAAATAAATTTGTATAGACTACACTTAAACTGCAGGCATAAATATGTTTTCACTTTGAATCTTTTCTATTTGTTGGATTTTATGTTTGTTAAAAATAAACAAATAAACGAAGTCAAAGCAACCAATGCCGCAGTGAAGTGTTAAAAAAAATGTGTCAGTATATTTGAAATATAATAAATATATAATATATTTTTTTTATTTTTTGTGTTTTAGAAACTATAGGAATTAAAGAATAACTAATATTTTTTATTGTTTATACTAAATTTGTATGTAGATTGTATTACATACCAAGATATAGTAATGATCAAGGTAAATTCGTAGTTTTTGAAGTCATACTTCTATACGCACGTTCGACATTGGAAATTTGCACGGGAGTGAATCGGTGAAATCATTACATATGTAAGATATGAGTAAAAGAGAAAGAAGATATATTTTCTCTCTCTTTCTCTCTGACAATAAAAATGTTCCTTTTGTATATATATATTATAATATATTAATATATATATATATATTATATATATTTATATATATATATATATATATATATAATTATATATATATATATATATATAAATAATATATATATATATAATATAATATATATATATATATATATATATATAATTAGTTGATTTCTTGGCTTAGTTCATAAGAAAAAAATTAGTTTGATACTAAGACATTTTTATATATTTTTTTCCGACGTTTCGGCAGGAAATCCATGCCTTTTTTCAAGAAGTAATATTGACTAATAAAAAACATTTTATGACAGACATAATACGGTTTAAAAGTTAAACTTTTGACTCAACTTTTAAAAATCAACTGCCCTCACAAAACATGAAAACGAAAAAAACATAAATTGATTTGAAAAACCAAGTCCTAAAAGTGAACCCAACAGGAAGAAGAGAGACTTCTAGAGTCTATTAAAATAAAAAGAAATAATAACGAAATTAATGATAAAAAGATATTAAAAATTTGACAAAATATATTTTAACTTTTTTAAAAACACTAAAAAAGACAATCTCAGAACGCCTATGATGTTAAAATAACTGATTGTTTAAACGATAAACTAACATTAATAAACAACACATTAGATTTAAAATACATTTTACATGTAGTGACTTAGTGGGTATGTCCTATGTTTTTAATATTATTTTAATTGTACGTCTACTTGTTAATACCGAATTTTTACATGCTTGGTAAGTCAAAAGTTTAACTTTTAAACCGTATTATGTCTGTCATAAAATGTTTTTTTAGTCAATATTACTTCTTGAAAAAGGCATGGATTTCCTGCCGAAACGTCGGAAAAAAAAATATATAAAAATATCTATCTATCTAGATATTATATATATATATATAATATATATATATATATATATATATATAATATATATATATATAATATTATATAAATAATTATTTTAGGCTTTTGTATTTCAAAATAATAATTACAATAAATTCACTTTAATAACTGAGAACTGTCAATTTTGAAATACGTTAGTGTCATGTCTAATTGGCAAATTTTTTACTTGTTTGGTTCATACGCTGGTATATGTGAGTTCGAATCCCAATATCAATTTTCTTTTTATTTTTTAATATTGTTTCGCTAATTTTATAATTATTTAATTTTCCAAACTATTTTATTTATCATTGAATATTTAGTAAATATAGTAGTCATGGGCGTAGAGATGAAAGTCAGAAATATAATGATGGTTGTTTTAAATTTTTTTTATGTATATTATGTATGTTTATATGTATTAAGATAAATTTCAAAAAAGGTCGATTTTATTGCTAAATCATGATTTTTCGCATATATATGATACTAGTGACGTTATCCATCTGGGAAGAAAAAGTTATTCTTTCATCGAGAGTTAATTTAATAAGATGTTTACAATTTAGTGAGGATTTTGAAACGGTGCCACAAAGAATAAAATAAAAATCCATGTACCTGATAATTAATAGAAGTGCGTTCAAACTTATTTCGTTTTTGAAGTTATACATTTACACGCGCGTTCGACGTTAGAAATTTGTACGGGAGGGAATCGACAAAATCATTACATCTGTAATATATAGGTAAGAGAGAGACAGAAGATATATTTTCTCTCTCTTTCTCTCTCGAGAATAAAAATGTTATTTTTGTAAATATGTTTAATATTTATTAATATTATTTTTTTTGTTATTAATATTAATATCATGATAAATTAAACATATGCGTAAGTAAGTTGTGCATATTGATATTTTTAAATCCTTATGAATATTGCATTTTAATTTGTATTGTATTATTACATTGAATTATGTTGTAGTGTATTGCATTGTATTTTTATAATAATAACAAAATAAACAATGAATTTTACTGCAGTGTATATGTAAAAATTTTTTTTGCATTCAACTCCTTTCATACATATATGAAAATAAAATTACCATTTTCATCAAAATATTGATTCAATCGATTTACTATACTCCTATTACAAGTTAAATGTTATTTATATACAGCAAACGATGCACCATATACCTATATATCTAATTCTGTTTCTCTTTCTACTCTCTCTTACCTATAGCATTACATATGTAATGATTGTGCAGATTGACTCCCACATAAATTTGTAACGGCGAACCCGTTTATAGAAGTATAACTTCTACTGGCAGTCCCACTGGACTGCCACACCCGTTTTTTATAAAATAAAGATTTCCAATTTATATTCTCTCTCTTAATTTTTTATTCATCTGATTTTTTTTTATTTTGAATAGTATTTATTATACAGAACACCATTTACCAGTTCATCAAAAGAAATAATAATTAAATTCATATAAACATATATGTTTTAGAAGCATAATCTTCTGTTGTGAATATTTCTGTTTCTGTAAAAAGCAGCTTAAGATCTTTCATAATTTGTTATTATACTGATATTTTGATTTAACTAGTAATAAATATAGTTTAGTAGGTAACCACTTTGAATTTTTTATTTTTCCAATAATCTTCCTTTTTCTTGAACAATAAATAAGTCATTCAAATAAAATCCACAAGGAAACTTAATTTCTTTTGGAACTAAAAGACCGTACAGGCTAAGTGTGATTGCATATTTTTTTTGGCTATATATTGGTTTAGAAAAAGGTTAAACTTTAACATCTGGGATCTTCTGAGTTTCCCTTATCTCTCAGGTAATTATTGAAAAGATAAGCTGACACCCTTTCTATTTAGTTCGATTCTTTTATAATCTAAATCATTTACAGGTACTATGTTTCATTTTTAATTCAATTTCTTACTGACTAAATTTAAACAAAACCTTTTAGTATCCCAGTCTAAATATTTTGACCCACTTCCAACGCTTGCCGTTGTGTCCTTCAAATCAACTAGCTGCCGGTAACATTGGAACGACTTTAAAGCTGAGTTTATTTGCTTAATTTGCATTTAAAGACCCATTTATTAACCTTCGGAGTACGAAGACTGGGTCAAGCGTGACCCGAAATTCACTTATTTCTTAATATTTCATGAAATAATTTTTTTACAAATCTGATTGTTCGTAAGTTCTCCTTATTTGTTTCAACCTATTTTTTCGTGTATCATTCGTGAACATGCAAATTGCAGTTTTTCCTCTACGTAAAATCTATGATGTCGGGTCAGTCCTGACCCGGTCTTCGGATTTTGAAGAATTTTTCAATGTGTTTGTAGGTACACGTAAAACGCAGCCGTCTCTGTTTTCCAGTAACGTATTCAAGGCAAAATGATTATGTTTGTAGAAATATTAGTAGATAGAAGTTAACCTTAGGAGTAATGTAGTGTCTAATAGGCATATTCTATGGGAACGTCCGAGACGAGAGGTCTAACTTTGGTGTAAAGCGGTATTTCACGTTTGTTGATCAATTTAATTCAAGCATCGATCTTGAAGTGTGCAGTATTATATCAAAATGTGGAAAAAGAATAAACCTTTGAGTGAAGCTGAGTTGTATGCCTTACTCCTATCAGATAGTGAAGAAGATGATGTTGCAGAGCTGGATGAAAGCAATAGTGAAGCGAGTGATAATGACGGTTGTGAGCCAGAAGCACATGAAGGTAATTTATCAATTACTGAACTCGAGAATGAGGAAGTTTTAGCGACAACTTCTGAAAATATAGATAGTGAAAGATCTAGCGTATCTGATGTTTTGTGCGAAGGACGAACATGGCGTTATTTAGCTCCAAAAAAGGGTAAGACATTGGCATGTAATTTATTACAGAAAAACGTAGGTCTAACTAAGAAAAGTCAAAATATTGAGACATGCATGGATGCCTTCAATTTATTTTTTTCTGATAGTATAATGTCAATGATTCTTGAGTATACCAATAAGAGAGCTATTGAGTTCATAGCTGCGTATAACAGTAAGAACGAGAAAAAAATGAAGGATTGGATTGAAGTTGATCTAGTCGAACTGCGTGCTTTTTTTGGTATACTTATATTATGTGGAAGGTTCAGAGAGTCCCATGAGAAGGTGCATAATTTATGGTCCAATACAAATAATGCATTTACGCGTCCTATATATAAAGCATCTCTAAGCCGGGATAGATTTATAAGTATTTTGAAGCATATTCGCTTTGATAATTTGGAAACGAGAGCAGAAAGAAGAGAACGAGATAAATTAGCTCCTATTCGAGAAATCGCTGATCTATTTGCCCAAAATTGTAGGGAATCATACGAACCATCTGCTTTTGGTACTATTGACGAGCAGCTTATAGATTTTAGGGGACGTTGTCCATTTCTGATTTATATACCAAGTAAACCAAAGAAATACGGTATAAAGGCTTGGACCCTATGTGACGCTGAAAATTTTTATTGCTGTAACTTTGAGATATATACTGGAAAGATTGGTGATCAATCTGAACGTAACCAAGGCCCAAGAGTTGTCAAAACACTTGCAGAACATTGGTATAGGTCTGGTCGAAATATTACAACTGATAACTTTTTTACCGATATTGCTTTATCTGAAGAACTGTTAACCAAAAATTTAACTCTTTTGGGTACTATCAGAAAAAATAGGAAGAGTTTACCCAAATCATTGCTTGAAATGACAGATCGCTCACTGTATTCTTCAAAATTTTTGTTCACTAAAAACATTACCTTAGTTTCATATGTAACCAAGCCTAATAAGTTTGTTGTATTATTATCGACCTTACACAATGAACATGAATTTCTGATGAAAACCAAAAATTTAAACCAAAGATTATTTTGGATTACAACAAAACCAAAAGTGGAGTCGATATTTTAGATAAATTGATCAGAGAGTACACATGTAAAAGAGCAACAAGAAGATGGCCCTTACGTATATTTTTCAACTTTTTGGATATTGCGTGCTACAATGCTTTCGTTCTCTGGAATACGAAAAATCCTGAATGGAACAGCCAAGTAAATATAAAACATCGCAGAAAACTATTTCTGGAGGAGCTTGGAAAACAATTAACCTCGCCCAATATAAAACGAAGAGCGGAAGCAATACAAGAAGAACCCACCGGATACCCTAAATCCGTAATCGCTGCAATAGAGACCACCGGTGTTAGTGTAAAAAAGCAAATCGAAGTGCCGAAATCTGCAACAAAACGAGGTCGTTGTTATTCTTGTAGGGGTAGTGACAATAAATATTCAAAAAGGTGTGACATGTGTAAAAGATTTGTTTGTAATACTCATTCAAAACGCGAAGAAGTCCATATTGTCAAAATTAAATGCAACTACTGCCAAAAAGACCACGATGGTGAACCATCTTAAAAAATTTAAATACAAAAATTTGGGATCATAATTTTTGTTTCTTTGTTTTTTTTTTTGTTGAATAAAGATACTGTTTAATATACTGACTATTTAAAACATTCTTATAATAGAATGAGAATGGGTCATGCTTGACCCATGTTCGTAATCTAAGTTAGTCAAATAATCTCCGTACTCCGAAGGTTAACCCGGATTTTTCTGATAACCCTTTTACCTATTTCAGGTTTATTGTATGTTAAAGGCTGATATTAAAGTATATAGATTTAAATTAAAATTGAAATTTAAAGTAGAAGTCCGGTACTGCTTTACAATTTCATAAGCTTAGAGTTTATTTGAACGATTGTATTTTGAAAGGTAGTTCACCACAAACCATTGGTATTACTAAAATTTTAGATGCTAAAACGTAAAATATTCTAAGGGATGTCTCCATCTCTATCCAAAAAAGACTTTTTCTATTTTAAATTTTCGTATTTTCTTTAAGTTTCTGATAAAGAAACAAAAAATTGGTATTCAAATTAGATTAGGTATGTTTGCATCATGTAGTATTGTCTGGAAGCAACTAGAATCCCATTTTGTTTATATAAAATTTTTAATTTTTTATTACCAACTATTTTTATATAAAAAATATTAATTTTCTTATAGGCCACAGGCATGTGAGACATTATCTAATAAGATTGCAAGTAAATATTATTGCATTTGGATAAAAACAGGGAATTTTATAACTTACATAAACATATGTACTAAGTATTGCGTAATAGATTTCTTAAAAGGTTTACATTACAAGTAACGGTTTTCTTGGCATTCTCAGATATGAGGAATAGCGTCCTTAGAAAGCCAGTTATTATTACCAGACGGATTAATATTCTAAGGTTTTAGTAAAATAGAGTAGTACAAAGGATCTCGAGAGCTAGAGAGGTTAACATTACATAAACGATTAAACGCTGTTTAAATTAATGCAGACATACCGTCGACAAGGTTACTGCAGACAGTTAGTCCGCCACAGATCGTTTTTCTCAAGTTAAATATGTAAATTTAAAACAAAATTATCGCAACACTTACACAGAAATCTTTTAAACTAGCCTTAAATTAAATTATACAAATAATTAGGTATGTGAACCAAAATAATTATTACATATTTTAATATACGAGGCATGTTTTTTAAGTAAGTACCGTTTTGCGATTCCGCCGCTGCAGCGCTACGGTCGGCGTTCCGCGCATGTTCCGCGTATATCTCTTGTCTATGCACTGACGCCATTACAGTCTGATTCTTCATTGTATACTTGTTTACTCTAGTGTTTAAGATGCCTCCAACAATCGTGAGTCACGCTGATTGTGAAGTACGGGCTGTTATACGATTTCTTAGTGCTAAAGGCGTAAAACCGATCGATATTCATCGTGAGATCGTTGAAGTTTACGGACAAAACATTATGAGTGATGGAATGGTAAGGAAATGTGTGAGAGCATTTAAAGATGGCCGCACAAATGTGCATGATGAAGAACGGAGTGGGCGTCCTTCGTCGTTAATGAAAATTTGGTGCAGAAAGTGGACGAAAAGGTGAGAGAAAACAGACGCTTTACAATTTCATCATTGTCCGACTGCTTTCCTCAGTATTCTCGTAGTGTTTTGTATCGCATTGTTACCGAGAACTTGAATTACCGGAAATTGTGTTCACGTTGGGTTCCAAAAATGTTGACGGATTTGCACAAAACCCAACGTTTAGGCAGTGCATTGACTTTCCTTGAGCGGTACCACAGTGAAGGTGAAGATTTTTTAGACCAAATTGTTACTGGTGACGAAACGTGGGTGGCCTACGTCACACCAGAATCGAAACAACAATCCATGGAATGGCGACATTCATCATCACCCAAAAGAGTGAAGTTTAAGCAAACAATTTCTGCCCGGAAAATCATGTGCACAGTTTTTTGGGACAGAAAAGGAGTATTGCTAGTGGAGTTTCTGCCTCGTAATGAGACAATCAATGCAGCGTCTTATTGTGAGACATTGAAAAATCTGCGTCGTGCAATCCAGAACAAAAGACGTGGCAAGTTGAGTAAGGGTATCGTTTTGCTGCATGACAATGCCCGTCCACATGTGGCTAATCAGACCAAAGATCTCATCAAATCATTTAAATGGGAAACTCTAGATCATCCTCCATACAGCCCTGATCTGGCGCCCAGCGACTACCATTTGTTCCTGCACTTGAAGAAACACCTGGGCGGTCAGCGTCTTCAAGACGATAACGAAGTCAAAACATTTGTGATGCAGTGGTTAACAAGTCAGGCGGCAGAATTTTATCAGGAGGGTATTCAAAAACTGGTGCCACGTTATGACAAGTGCCTCAATATTCACGGAAATTATGTAGAAAAGTAGATTAAGGTACAGGCTTTCATGTAAAAATAAAATTATTGCCATATCTTTGCACGTCTTTTTTTAATTCCAAAACGGTACTTACTTAAAAAACACGCCTCGTACTTAAATATCGTTACACAGAAAGAAATATGGTCAACAATACGTACAGTTAAGAAAAACTGGTAAAACTGGTTATCCTAGTAAAACATTACTAAATATTTTAAGAAGATGAAATCTGGATAACATCTGAATGCCCGCTCTCTATTAAGAAACTGTCAAATAGGCAAACAAGATCGAATATCTAGAAGTCATTCTTGATGTGTTTAAATGTCCCTTCATAAAGGAACAAATGGTAGATTAATGCTGGCATAGCCGTAGATGGCCCTTAAACTGATAAAGGAGTTGGAGTTGAGTATACGAAGAGGAAACCAAGGCTAAGCCTTAGTGCAAGCCTAGGTATTTACTCTTCTATTTTTTTAGAAATTTATGCTTGAAATGTACCTGTAGGAACTAATCACGAGAAAGTGCAAGGTAAAATCTATAAAAATTATATCTGATAACTAGGCGACATAAAGGGCACTGGAAATAAATTGCAAAGTTTGTTTATAACCGTCTTTAGAATCTGATTCGAATCGCAAAAATTAATAGCCGCATAGCAAGAAGTGTAGCAAAAAAATATCAGACTGAATGGAACAGCTAAAACGTAACTACTGGTACGAACAAGTGGGTCTCAAACCAGATTCTGTCAGGCTGATGACGAGACGGTGTAACACGTTCTGTGCAACTGCCCATGTTGGATGGCTAAAGTTCATACATTTGAGCATTATCAACTAGCGCCCTACAACTTCGTATAAGTGTCACTTATGTTTGTAAGAGACTTGGAAGGTGATACAGGGACAACTTTAACCTAGAAAGGAGCTACCATTGACCTCTTAGGTCTAGTGCAAGGGTAGTTCACTTCATATTAAACCTAACCTAACTAAGACAACATAGAACAACTGTTTTACAATCAGTAGTGAACAGTGTAGATAACCAACACACAAACAGTGAAACAGAATCAAAAACACAAGATAAAGTCGAACAATATATTAAAGCAATAACGACTGGTAGACAAATCCTTCTGTTTATCATACCGACCTTCTGACATGTGTATTAATAAATGATGCTGTCCATTACACTCTATATATCTGTGAGAGAAATAACATGGTACTTTCCATTTTTGTAGTTATTACGCACCATTGCCTTTCTTTTAAAATTTTGTTTCTTTCACTTGTAGACTTAGAAAACTGCGTATATTTGAACATTTTATGTTCTTCATGACTATACCACACAGGTTATCTCCTTCTTTGCCTATTGTCTTTGGTCTGACCTTCTCCTTTCTGTTTTTAACAACCTTCTTTTGCACGAATTCCTGTGTGACTTATATGTCGGAATCTCCCTAATATCTTAAATTGACGCTTTTGTGTAATCTGGTTTCCGTGTCCCACTCTAACATTCTTATCCGTGCTACAAGATGGCTCCAGAACTCTGTTATTATACCTAGTATCCTAATCGCTTTTAAGCATTTGTGGAAACTGTCATGTAATATTTTCAGCGCCTTTGCTGACGCTTCTTTTATCCCTACAGCCTAAAGTGTCTTGCCTATTAATATAAATAGATTCATCCTTGGGTTATCGTACCTTTCTTGCAACATTTTTCATGCAGCACTGTACTTTGCTGTAGTGGTGTTTAAATGTTGTATTATTCTACTTACTTCTCCTCGGATGCTTGTCTTCAGATACTGCATTTTCTCCACGTTTGACATTTGGTTGTTCTTATGTATTAAACGTTTAAACAAAATCATAGAATATTACCCACGATTCATATTTACAATCAAATATGGGTTTCTTTATTTGAGGCTATACAAGTTTTTCTTTCTTGCATCCTTTCGCCTGGAATCTCTTATTTTCTTTTATGATATTTTCCATACCCTTCTTTTCATCAGGTAAAATCTTTTTATTTCATTTTCTTTTAGTGCATCCTGTTTACTGTTTAGAGTTATTTCCATTACGAAAGCGTCACCTATTTTTTGTACCTCTTCTTTTAAATCTCCTTGTATATCTTCATTATCTTCCAATAAATAATCAGCCTTTCAATCCCAATTTCATCTCATTAATTTTTATCGAAGACTTTTCTGAATTTTTAATAGATTCCTCTGATGTATTTTTTTCTTTCTCGTATTTCTTTTGTACTTCCTCGTAATGTTTAGATGTAAAATATTTATCATCTTTTAAAACCATTTTCTTCCAATTTCAGTGTTTTGCTCTTCAAAGTCGCTATACAATTCCTCAAGTATCTGCAACCTTATGTTTAAATAATCTGTTGTCCTTTTTTCTTCGTTTAATTTTTAATATTTAGATAAGTATGTAAGTCTCAGCAAAATACAACCTACCTCAACAAGCAATGAACTGCAACTTGATGACCACAATAAGAGTACAACTTTAAATGTTATTATCACTTGTAACCAAAAAAGTAACTTTCTTTGATTAAAAAAAATTGCATATACAAAATATGTTAGAAATATAATATGTATATAGAAAAACAAATATTTCATAAGACTCCAATTGTCAAATAATTAATATCAAAATTAAAATATTAGATTTGAATTAGTAGGTACTTCTATTTAGTTAATTATTACTATTTTAGATAGGCATAAAAGGATAAATATTTCAAGACGTAAACAAAATGAAAAAAGAACAAGATGAATTGTTAATTGAATTGGTGCGAAGCCATTCAATTTTGTATGATGCCGCTCATGTTAATTATAAAAATAATATTTTAAAACATAAAGTTTGGGAGGAGATTGCTCATATACTTAAAATTCCAGGAAAGTGTTTTTTTATTATTTTATGTTACAAAAAATATATTTATATTATATAGGTATACATACAAAAAATGTAATAATTAATTTAAACATAATTTTAAATTATAACAATTATACAACGTGAGACTGCCAAGTGACCCTTCCAGATGGCGAACACAAGTAATCTTTTAACTCATTTCTTAAAAATGCACTGCTGCTACAACAGCAGTTCCACCATTCCGTTTCAAAAAAATTAAATTATTGGGAACGCCGTTATTGTATTGCTGTTAATGAATTTTTCGGTTTTCGTTTTTACATATATGCAAACGCAAGTAGCAAGTATACATATCAATGTGCTTGGTTAGCATTATGCGTATGGAATACTCGAAAAGTGTTTGATAGCATTCCAAACGCACTTTCGACTGTTCTTCGGGCCCTACTCAACCGGTAGTTGTATTGTCGTTGTTCTGTATCCGTTTCACTTTGAGCGTTAGAATATGGTTTCATAAGGCGAGGTAACAATTTGAACCCCCCGTCTCCTATTAGAAAATGTGGAAGAAAGATGTCTGATCCGGCAAACATTTTCAATCTGTTTTCCTAATTTTCATTTAGAAAAAATACCACTATCTCCCTCTTTTCCATAAGATCCGATATCAACATAGAGAAATTTACAATTTGCATCTACTAAGGCTAACAAAACAATGGAAAAAACTGTTTGTAATTGTAGAATAAGGATCCACTGTTCGATGGACATTTTATACGGCAATGTTTGCCGTCTAAAGCACCACAGCAATTGGGAAAATTCCATTTATCTAAAAACTCTTTGGCAACAACTTCCAATTTGCTTCTTGTCAATTTTGGTAAATGTAGAGGTTTCATATGTTTACAAATCGCTTTTAATGTGTTTTCCAATATTTTTGATATGTGACAGATACGAAATTGAAATGCTAGTGATCAAAGGCTTTCTCCAGTGGTCAAAAACCTGTAAAAAAAACATACTCCCTTACATGGGAGTATATGTCCCAATTAACTTTTCTTACCCAAGTTCAATCGCAGAGAAGAACTGTAACCAACGAAGAAGAAGAAGTAAACGAGGAACTTCCTGCAGATGTAAAGACTAATTTAATAAAACCTGATACTGGAGAAGATACACCGGAGACGGAAGACAGTGTAGAGGAGTCCCAAGATTTATTAGAGAGTCAAAAAAAGGACAGAAACTCAACAGAATCCACAAGCTTTCACTCCCTCAAGAAAAAAAAATGAAAACGGCTCATGACAATTTAATCAGTATTATGGAAAAGAGGCACCAAGTGAATGATCAGTTGTTTCAAAAATTTTTAGAGCAGACAGAAACTGTAGCAGAAAAATCTGCTATTCATAAATTTTTCGAGTCCATGGCTGATACTGTTTCAAACTTTCCGCTACATCTTATTGCCGAAACTAGGCTGGAAATTTGTAAAATAGTAACAGAGATGGAATTGAAAATGCACAATGAACAGTGGCGTACTACTGCGACAGCATTTGCATCAACCAGAACGTCAGAAACAGCTATGCAATCAAGTGACTCACATGATAGTTGGTTAGTTTGGTCTGTCTTCTTTTCTTTAATGTTCTAATTATTAGTTCAATATCTTCCTCTTCTTCAAGTAACAGTTTCATTAACATATTTTTTCATAATCATTTTCATTATTTATAAAATCCTTTGTATTTTTAATCTAACCTAATAATCGACGTCTATACCTATTAATATCTACCAGCAAACTGACTAATTCTAGAGAAACCACTCAACCGTTACCGACGACGTGTGGACGTTAGCTACAACGTCCAAACGTCGACGGCCGCGGCTTACGTCTGTTCAGAGAAACCAAGCGCCTTAAAGTCTGCTTTTCAGATTTTCTGGAGCTCTCTGGTCTTTTTTGTGTTTCTCTTTCCTCTCAACACTTCGAATGCGACCGTCCGATCTTAGACAGAACTAGCTAACAGTTATTCACGTAGCAAGTGTAGACTGCTTCTAAACGCCTATGCATATTAACGCCCTTTTGATGTTGTTTTGCTGAAGGATTAATGGACAAGTTCGTATTTGATTATAAGCTCGAATTGTTTCTTAATTCCCTGTGTCCCGCTTCTTTTCGATCGACGATGATAAAATAAAATTCACAAGGAATCTACGTTTCTGTTAGTTTACTGTATACCATGTATTAAAAAATTTAATTAAAAATCCTTTATAAATATATATATATATATATATATATTATATAAATATATATATATATATATATATTATATATATATTATATATATATATATATATATTTAAGGCCCAAACAGGCTAAGTTAAAAAAGACATAACGTTTTCGGAATCCATGTTTCCATCATCAGTGTCTAGGAGTACATAAATGTAGCCACCAAGATTAAATATATGGGTAAAAACCCGTTAACAGATGTTTAATTACATTTAGTTTTAAAAATACGTTATAATAATTAAGGATAAGAGTTACCTAGATAGATAAAATAAAATGTTGAATCGTGAAGTAAAATAAGTTTTATTGACAGCTACTGAATAATTTTACATAGGTGTTGAGTAAAAATTTATATGAGATCTGCGTCCCAAACTAGCCCCCGAATGCTATATTTATAATCTTACCTAAATGCTACGACACATCAAATAAATATATATGCCCTCTGCATAGAACAAGATCCTTTGACTTTTGAAAGCTGCCAAATATAATTTGAACCAAGAAAATTATTGTAGGCATTTCCTCAAAAATATTAGGCAATAGTTTTCAGGAAGTTAAACAAACTGTAATTAAGCTACTAGTCGATATGTCTCACAATTATTCACTGGAGAAACTATGCAAATTCAGGAAATTAAGAGTAATGTGGAAATAACAAATTAAATGGACTAATTTGTGATTGAACATATTAGTTATTATATAAAAACCGTGGACGACCAATAGAACATGTCTATATATATATTAAATATATATATATATCTATATATATAAATTATATATATATATATATATATATTTAATATATATATTTGTGATATTTAAAGCCTTAGTGCGCCAAGCAATTAATTAGCTTATTAATTAATTAATTAATTAAAATTATTTAAATGATATGACTATGAATTCTATCACACTTTTTAATTTCTCTTATCTCAGGGTTATATTCGTGCTTCAATATCTATGCTATTACATGTGAAAGGTAAGGTCCAAAGAATACCGGAATAATAAAAAACATATAGGATCTAACATTATATATTGAAATAAAAATAATGAAATAAAATTCACACTCAAATGTTTTCAATAAACAATATCTCATATAATGATTCTCAAAATTTTGTTCTACGTACGTGAACCTTCAAAATTAATGGTACAAAACAATATTAGTTAAACTCTCAAAATCCCAATTATTATTCTAAATGTCCTAATCAAAATATTTATATCTTTTCCAAAGTAATTTAAAAAATTGTGTTATCAATGAAAGAAAAACTGCAGAAAAACAAAACTATCTCTCTATGATGATGACTGGTCCAAATCCTTGTTCCTTGTAATCTACACTATCTATTCTTAGCAGCTCCCTAGGTAATCAGCAATCTTACAACAAATTATTGCAAGTTTATCGTCCTTAATGATCTCCTTCAAATGCACGAATCGTTCAAATTATGCTAGCTTCTTCTTCTCTCAATAAACTGAATCTCTCGTTGGCCTGAGTGAAAAATGACTCTTGGAATATCTTCTCTTTACGATAAACTGAATCTCTCGTTGGCCTGAACAGTGACTCTTGGAATATAAGTAGAAAAATATAATCTTACAATCTTTTACTGGATCAGCTTCTGTCAGATACACTAACTACACGAAAACTCACAAACTTTCACTGCTACTGCTTCCTACCTCTGGGAAACTACCCGAGAACAACGGCCGTTCGCCTTGCACCCTTGGAAACCAACTGACTATCTTTTTTTCTTCCAAAACTAACTAACGTCTCATTCTCAAACCAAACCTCCCACCTTTTTCAATCTCATCCAATCAAAACGCGTCATACATCTCCCATTTCTTCATTTCGATAACACACAAATTTTTACCTACAATTATAAAATTTCCTAAAACTTATTTACAAAATCTTTTCCTACCAATTCTTAAGAACTAACAAAAACATATCTTTCTAAAATCTATTCTATTGTCCTAATACTGCACAACATTTATTTGGAAAAACCGCTTCTGTTGTCTAGGAGTTCACTTAAGCTTATGCGGGTCACTCAAATATATTTTAACAAAGAAAATAATTTATGCATATCTTACGTTTTGTTCAATACAGGTAATCCAAAATTAAAAGACTTTCATTCTTCGAAATGTTTGTAGTTTATTGTTTGACTTATCTGAATATTTTAATGTTTTTGAACTTTGAAATATTTTAAGCAAAACCAATACTTTTCCTCGATTTTACATATCATAACAATATATATAAACTATAAAATAATATAATTAGTTTAAAAATAATCAAAACAATTCATAACATTATAATTCTGATTTACTTGGTTTTTTAAATTATTATCTTTCTCGAGTAGTGATACCTATAACTTGAATATTTAAAAGTTTAAGATTTAGTTATACTATCTAATTCAAATCTAAGTTCAATAAGTGAAACTGATCTAGGTGGATCTAGCCCGCAAAGTTCTACGTAAATTTGGTTGAAATATCGTATGTCTTCAAGGAGTTGGATGAGATTGGATGCAGGAACCTTAATGCCTTTGTTGTTTGGCCCTTTTGGCATTCAACAACTGGAAAAGCAACAAATGGGAAACAATGCTCGGAACACTGGACCGTCAGTCAATAAAATATTCTTTAAAATCATCAATTGATCATAATAATATATAATTTAGCTAACACTTCAAGTCCGCCGACACGGCTCTCGTGTTGTTTATGTTATCAATCAGGTACCACCGACACATTTACCGTGTTTACATTTCAGCCATTTTCTAAATGGCTTGTATAAATCGGATTATTGCGTATAAGATGTTATTACAGGATCGGAGATTTATCCTAGGCATTGGATTATATCGAATTGGTGATGGTTTTTATTTTACGTTTTCTGCTGAGTTTATGTTTTAAATGTTCCACATATACGAAATATGGACCTTTGTCTGTACTATTATATTTATTATTTAAATTAAATGCGGTTATCTCTTTAAATTCGTTCCATAATGTATTTGTATATTATAGCAAGTATAGTAATTATTATTATTATATCTCTCAAAATAAAATTTTGTCCTAAAATAACTAATACTCATCCGAAAACTAAAAGAGGTTATTCACAAGGCACTTTCGTACACGTCTAAACAGATTGCCTGTCGATACGAAAACTGTGAAAGCTTGGTAATTCCCGGATAATTTCGGTGTTTCCCCTGAAATTTTAATCGGTGTATTGCAGATAAAATTTTATTATATGGTCAGTTGTTTCTTATACGCCTGGTGCTTTGTCAAGTTCGTCCTGTGCTCTTGGTAAATTGTTTCGCTATTGAAACTAATTAGAAGTTTATTTAAGGCTGTTTTAGCAGTTCAAACACACTGCGATTCGAAATGGGCGTATCACTTACATTTCTACACTGCTTACACGAGACTATCTTTACTCAATGGCGTCGGCCAACGGGCAATAAATGCATTACTCTCCATTCAAATTAGTTTTAAACATGAACTAAACTGACCGTACGCTCATGAGATATAAAGTCACGAAGGCGATAACGCTGAACCTAATCGACAATGATGAGTAACACGTTTCACTATTAGATTTTAGTATTTTTTAGGCAATTTTCTTCAAAGTTTGAACACGCTTTTTTCTCGATTAGTACTTGGACACAGAAAGGTGAAAAAAAAAATCAACGAACGTAACAAAAAAATAAAAAAAGTAAAACATCATTTTAAAAGCACATATTTTGAAATGTTCCAAATTCGAGACTTTGTGGTAATAACAATCCTAGGATTGGTGCACCGACAAAACGCCTTACAAAAAATATAGTGTCGATTTCCGTTTTACAAGATGAAGATGAGAGTCAACCGTCAACCTCTAAAAGGTGGAAACCGAATATTCGTACATTGACTAACGCAGAGCTGTTAGAAGCTTTGGAAGAGTCAAATGATGAGTTCCAATTAATTCAAGTTGAAGATCACGATGATGAATGGTCAAGTGATACCGACGAAGAAGTCAATGTGCCTCCTGTACAAGCTGCTCCTCCAGAACAAAATTGGTCTACAGTTAGCACCAACAGTACAGAGAATACCATTTTCCGCAGTAACAGGTTTGAAAATAAATGTAGAAGAAAAGACACCTATAGAATATTTTCATTTGCTAGCCAATGATGATTTCTATCAATTACTGATAGAGAACACAAATAAATATGCTGTGGATATTCTCACAAGAAGCGAAGGAGGAACGAAGTCGCATTACACATTGGAAAGACGTAACCAAAGATGAATTTAAACGGTTTCTTGGACTTTTACTCCACATGGGCACCATAAAACTAAACAGAGTGAATGATTATTGGAAACGCAGCAGCCTCTTCAATATACCAGTGTTCAAACAAGTTATGAGTAGTAATCGATTTCTTCTTATTCTTCGGGCATTACATTTTAGTGATAATGACCTACAACAGAATAATATGGATAAAATTACACCATTAGTTAATTTTTTTAACTCTAGAATGCAAGATGTGTACTACCCAAACAGAGAACTAACCATTGATGAATCTATGGTTTTATGGCGAGGTAGGCTCAACAGGAAAACGGCATAAATATGGTATCAAATTGTATGTGCTTTCGGACAAAGGAATAACTCAAAAATTTTAGTATACGGAGGTTCAACTGATCGCAATGTAGGCGGAAGAAAACATGTACAGAAAGTTGTGCTTAAAGTTACTAGAAGATCAAACCACTGTGGGCCACTCTTTGTATATGAACAATTTTTCAATAGTGTCGAATTGTCAAGAAAACTATTAGAACTGAACACCTACTCCAATGGCACTTTACGACCAAAATGTGTAGGCTTTCCGGCCACGGTAATAAACAGACAATTGGCGATTGGAGAAAGTTATTGTGAATATTTACAGGACGAAACTTGTGTAGTAAGTGCAAAGATAGGAGGGAACTTTTAACTATTTCCACATAGTTTCGAGGAGACATGGTTAACACTATATCCAAAAGGGGAAATGAGCAAATGAAACCATTAATAATAAAGGAGTACAATTAGTTTAAAAGTGGTGTAGATAATACTGATCAGCTGTTACATTACTACAGCTGCGAACATAAAACTCTTCGTTGGTACAAAAAACTTGGATTACACATTGTTCAGGTAATGTTGATAAACTCATATATTATACATAATAAAGATGCACCAACGAAGATGAATCTATATGACTTCAGATTATCTATTATAACCAAATTGATAGGACCTGTACCACAAGAACTTCCTAGACAACCAATAATAGCTCATTTACCGGAGCATTGTTCGAAAGACGCAAAAGGTAACACAATGCGACGTAGATGTAAATACTGCTGGCAGACCAGACAAGTGCGAAAAGTATCATTGTTTTTTTGTCCTCAATGTCCTGGGGAAACCCGGATTGTGTTTAACTCCATGCTTTAGAAACTTCCACGAAATGTAGATTTTTGTTATGTGTTTCAATTACAAAATATTTCAATCATGTACACGAATATATAAATAAACATCTCATGTTCGTTTTTATTGTATTACGATGAAAAAGTATAGGACACGTTGTCCGTGTCGGTGGCACATGGAATGTAAATTATTCCTGGGTGCCTTGAACACGGCTCCCGTGGTCAAAATTTAAAAAAAAAAAATTCACAAAAATTGATTGCATACTATTTTATACATACAAATTGTAACGAATATATTTTGCCTACCTCAGGGTAAGATTATGCGGGTAAAGATAGGGCAAGCAAAATAAACACTACTTGTGCGAACGGCACTCAGGGTTTGTTAGGAGAGCTGGGGTCGTGGATAAGTAAAAGATAAGGGGGATGAATTGGGCAACTACAGAAAAAAGAAACAGAAGAGGTACTTACATAATGGGATAAGCAAAGCAAAAAGAAACACGAAACGCCTCTAGTAATTTAATATAGGGCGCCACTTTGAGGTGCCTAATTATACCTATTACAACCACTAGTTGTAAATTAATTACTATTAAACTGGGAATTGTCCGTATTTTCTGGCCTAACATCATCAGAAACGAAGATTTACTACACCTGACCAAACAAAAGAGGGTAGTAAATGAAATAAAGTCCAGAAAGTGGGGTTGGATCGGTCACACACTCCGAAAAAATAACTCCAGTATTGCAAAGACTGCCCTAGAGTGGAATCCCCAAGGAAAACGAAAAAAAGGTCGCCCAGTACAAACTTGGAGAAGATCCATCATGGACGAGATAAGAAAACAAGGAAAGTCTTGGAATGAGGTGAAGGCCTTAGCGCAAAATAGAACCCGATGGCGCGTTTTCACTGAAGCTCTATGCTCCACTTAGGAGTTCAAGAACCTTATATATATATATATATATATATATATATATATATATATATATATATATATATATATATATTGGATTTGAAATTTCCGCGGGAGCTATATGTGATTTCAGTTGTTTTCCGGGTTTGACTCCGCGTTAAATAGTTTATATATATATATATATATAATATATATATATATATATATATATATATATATATATATATATATGATTTCAGATGTTTTCTGGTTTTGACTCCGCGTTAAATAGTTTTAGTTTTTAGAAAAACCATTGTTTTGACGACGTTTCGGCAAGGTCACACATGCCATTGTCAAGTCAGATAAATTCGGCTTCGTTCAGTCCTCCTGAAACATCAACATAAAGCAGAACTGGGATGAAGAAAAGATGCCAGAAGAATGGCACAAAGGACAAATTATCACTATCCATAAAAAAGGAGACCAACAAATGTGTAATAATTATAGAGGACTGACATTGTTAAACACAGCGTATAAAATCATGTCAACCTTAATACAACGAAGACTGGCCAAAGCGACAACAAATATCATGGGACAGTATCAATGCGGATTTATTAGAGGAAAGTCAACAACAGATGCCATACATACGGTAAAGCAAATTATGGAGAAAGCTTATGGATATAAAATAGAAATTGAACTGCTTTTTATAGACTTCCAACAAGCATTTGATTCAATAAACAGAGCGAATTTACTTACAGCTATGAGAGAAATTAGAATACACAGCAAATTAAGACGATTAATAAAAATGACAATGAGCAAAACCGTAGTAACTGTAAAAACACAAGAAGGAGACACAGAAGAATTTGTTATAAATAAAGGTGTACGTCAAGGAGATTCATTATCTGCAACTCTGTTTAATCTTGCCCTGGAATATATAGTCAGAAAAATCAACAAAGGTACACTTAGAACGAGAGAGGGACAAATAATAGCATATGCCGACGATATTGTGATAATAACAAAGAACAGAAAAAAAATGGAAAGTATGTTAAAAGAATTGGTAGCAGAAGGGAAAGTAAGGGAATTAGTAATAAATCAAGAAAAAACAAAAATAATGAGATTTGACAAAAAATATGAAAACAAAAAGGTTAGACTGGGAGAATATATATTTGAAGAAGTAGAAAAGTTTAAGTATTTGGGAATATTATTAGCAAACAATGGAGAAAGGGAAACAGAAATTAAAGAAAGGATAATTACAGCAAATAAGACATACTATGCAAATAAAAAGCTTCTAAAAAATAAATTACTGAGCAAAAAATCGAAAATGAAAATATATAAAACAATAATTCGACCGACTATGATGTATGCTACCGAAACCCTTAGCATGACAAAAAAACAAGAGGAAGACCTTAGAATACTAGAAAGGAAAATACTAAGAGCAATATTAGGACCAATAAAAATTAATGAAAACCAATATAGACAAAGAACGAATCATGAACTACTAAACGAAATTAAAGAGGATATAGTTTGTAAAATAAAACAGCAAAGGGCAAAATGGCTAGAACATATATGGAGATCAGGACCATCTACGACAATATTCGCAATATTGGAATGGACACCAGCTGGTAAACGAAGACGTGGAAGACCAAGATCTACATGGCTACAAGAAGTAACAAACGATCTCAACAGGGCGGGCGTACGACAATGGAGAGAAAAAACCAGAGATAGGAAACAGTGGAGAAAAATAACAAGAAAAATTAAATAAAGAAAATGAGGACTGATCTACCTCGTAAAATAGATCCAGAGAGCTTAAGCGGCGTAACCCCGTACGGGGTGTTTAGCCACAATATATATTATATATATATATATATATATATATATATATATATATATATATATATATATATTAATATATATATATATATATATATATATAAGGACAGAATTTGTAAGTTGCAGAGGGGGATAATTGTATAATTTTTTTTGCCGAATATAATATAGATTTCTTTACTAAGTCAGTGAACGGGATCGATAATTACACATCAAAGGTTGAATTTCTGGTGGACTAGTTGTATATTGTGTGGCATATGTAACGTTTTTTAATTGCAAATGATATGTCTCCGACTTTCGCAATCCGCCATTGTTGATATATTCTTATCTGATGACTTTTTCTTTTAGTATTGGCAACTTAAGCCTGCTATATTTTGCTATTTGACTTTTTTTTATGTCTTACTAAATCGCTATTAAATACAAAAATTTAAGTATCTTGCCAATATTAGGCGATACCCAGAACGGTATAGAGTCTTTTCACCTTATTAAGCATGGCAAAATATGTAGAAAGAAGTGTCCTGGTCGAAGAAAAACATCATGGCATTAGTGGTTTAATCAGTCATTATCGTCTCTCTTAAGAGCTACGGTAAATAAAGATGTCATAGCCAATATGATAATCAACATTCAGTAATAGACATAGTACGGAGAGAAAAGAATAGAATTCTGATATCAATGAAAAGGAAGGGTTTTGAACAGTACGTACTTTCTGTGTTGACTTATGGTCCAGAAACTGATCAGAGTAACTCAGCGAGAAATCGGGCGAACGATGTTGAGGTTAACATTAAGAGTCCGAAATGTAATAATATAAGAGAAATAAAATATAAGAGCCAGAATACAAATGAAAAATACTGATATGAAATAGGTTTGATGGTAATAGAAATAAAGGTAGACCTCCAACATGACGAAGCGATCACATTAAGAGAGCCATAACATACTGGATTTATGCAGCACAAGATTGCTAGAACTGGAAACGACTGAAGGTGGCTTATGTTCAGACACTGCAGTTGCGTGATGATGATGATGAATGGTTTTATCAATCCTATTAGCATATGAATGAAATAAATTTCTTAAAATTACACTTCAGTTAAAAAGAATTTAAAATGTTTATTAAAATAAATAAGATATTTCTAACAAATGCATGTTTACTGAAAATCCCAAATTATAAGCAAAAAAAAAGAAAACAAACATCCACTTTAATTTTACACTTTAGTTATAATACATATTATATTCAAATAACATTTTAACTAAAAGTTATCCCACGCATATCGTTAGTAATAATGATGGCCATACGTAATTCCCATACATATTTACACAGCACTGTATTGAATGTAGCAATTTTCTATTAAGAAATGTCTGGTTTATTTTAGTATACATATTTCTGTCGTACGAATGTATCTGTTTACTGTAGACCTTAATCCTAGAATGTTTTTGTTCAGTTTTATCTAATTTGTATAACATAAATGTAATTATTCGAAGTAATATTGGACATTGTAGGTAGTGAAATAAAAATATATATCTGTTTTTGATAGTCGAGTATTTGGTACGCTTCGTAAAATTATTGCTTTTTGATTTTTGAAGTCGGTATTATTTGTTTTTGGAGGGTAAGTTTTTTCCTTCTAAAATGAGATTACGGCAATAGACAGCTTGTATGTATTTTTTACCGCATGTGTTAATATCAAATCGAAAGGTCTTTCTAATAAACATATATTATTAACTCTAATATAAATTTTAATGTAATTTAAATCCCATACGCCATGTTTAAACGTCGTTGGTATGAATGCATTACTTATTGTTTATAAAAGTTAAAATACTAAATGCAATATTTTTTCGCCTTTGTAAAATATACATAAAGCATTATATAGTAATAAGGTAATAAAAAAATACAATCATTAATGTTAAGTTACAAAAACATGAGGCTCCAAGTAAAATATTTCTGCAAAGCAATTTGTTAAAATGATAAAGCATCATTAAGTCATAAATATTTAAGTGCTGAAAACATTTTAAGTATTTAAAGATTTGTTGATAATTTCTCTAAATAATTTTTTACAGTTACTTCGTAGATTAGTTTTTTGAAAGCGTGTTCCGGTATTCATGCTGGTGTCGGATAATTGCTTTTCAGTTCTAGTACCAATATCCTAGGTAACCTCATTGTCCTTGAGTTTTTACGTAAGACACCCATTACAAAAGTTACTTCTGTAATTTTCTGATATTTTCCACTTCCACATATGTTTACATCTACGGAGAAATATGGTACATCTATAGACTACGTTGTTTTAGTGGAGACGTTTGTGGAGTATGCACTGTTGATAATATTTTGATTTTAAAAATAGTATCCTGTCATTGACAAAGTCAAACTGTAAGTCCTTATAGTTTTGGACAACTAAACAATCTATGACCAAGATTATATGAATTCTATAAAGAAAACGACATTAAAAACAATTATCCAAGCGACCCCGATAATACCTCGAGAATGGTTGCTGCCTACGTTTGTCACCATACCGCAGAAAACGAAGGCAATGCAATGTTCAGATCATCGAACAATCTTTTTGATGAGTCATCTGCTTAAACTATTTCTTAGAGTCATCCACAACCGAATCTATCAAAAGTTAGATATCGATATTAACGATACACAGATGCGATTCAAAAAAGGATTAGGTACAGTAAAAGCTCTCTTTGCCTTAAACTTTCTAACACAGAGATGTCTAGGTGTTTAACCAAGAGGTACCCAAGAGAAATATATAGGCAACTCAATGTATAAATTTCGTTCATTAGGAGCCATTGCGGCTGGGGTCAATACTAATCATCTTTTGACGGCAAATTGGAACTGACACCGCTTACATACATACCCTTTAGCGCCTCTTGCGGGCAATTTCGTTACTAACTAAAAACTTACTGGAAAATAAAGATATACAGATTGAACGAAATAAATTCGAAACATAGGAAACATCATCTATTTCGGCTCATTCCTGCTGTAGGAGGTTGGTCAACAAAAGGTTGTCAAATAATTATATTATAAAAACCCAATACTTCTGCGGGCTGCTGGATTCTGAACTCATAAAAATTGAAAGCTACACATAAATGTACGATTTTATTATGCTGTCAAACCACTTATAGTCCAGGAAATGAAGCATTTCACCTCGTAATTTTTTCGTCCTGCGTGGAATAACTTGAAATTTTAACAGAAGATAGGTAATAGCCTAAGGATCAAAATCTATATCAAACCAAAGTGCGCCAAAGCCTTGGGGGTGGTTGCCACCCCATCCCGGGGGTGAAATTTTTTTTACGTTTTAACTACAGGTTTCGATTAAAAAAGTGATTATAAAAAAAAAATGTTTTTTACATTATTTTTTGTAAAACTGATATTTTTCAAGTTATTCGCGATTAAAAGTAACAACTTTTAGACGAAAAAATCGACGTTTTTAATCGATTTTTCGCGAATAACTCGAAAATGGTGCACTTTAGCAAAAAATTGTAGAAAACAAATTTGTATCTTTTAAAAAGACAAATACAATTCATTTTTTAAAATGTTTTTGCGATATAATAGGAACCGAAATACGGCCTATCAATGTTCAGCGGTTTTCTTCAAATGCCAAATTTGAAAGATTCAAAGTCAAATATCGGGAAAATGATGCATTTTTGGAAGAAAACTCACGAAACCTTTTTTAAAGAGCATAAATAGATCTATCATAAAAAAAGACTCTAGCTCAAAAATTGAGTGAGTTATGATGAAAATAAGGACAATACCTCATTTTTTTACAAAAAAATCGATGAAAACAACCCCTAACCACTCCCATAATTAAAATCGATCTTCACTCTTCTGCAATTCTCTTTGTACGTGTATTGTTAATACATCCAAGAAGTTTGACCTATTTAAAATGCTTAGTTTTAGAAAAAATACAGCTTAAAGCGAGAAACGATTTACAATTTCATATCTTTTTTTAAATATCCCCGAAAATACTGAATATATGAAAGAAATAAAAATATACTGAATAGTAGTTTTTTTAATGATTAAAATTTTCCTTTATTTAGATTTGTTGTACAATGAATATTTGGCGAGATATAGCCGTTTAAAGCATCGATTTACGATCAAGCACCATCTTTTTCGAGCCCTTTAAACTCACCCCATTTAAAAACCAAGGGTTCCAAAGAGATTTAATTCACAGATCCTTGTAGCTCTTGAAAACCTCTACAAAATCGTTTTTGAGGAAACCTCTATCGTTAAAAATGAAGGAAATACGTTAAAAAACCTATAAATTTTTTTTTTTCGGAAAATTCTATTAGTATAGTAAAGTACATTTTGGAGCATAATAATATACAAAACCGGTATATTAGGTAGTAGGCTTGGCAATGAAAATATCAGAGCAACAGACTGGGGATGGTATTCCAAAGATGGTTTGTTATTACCCGTACGCATGAACAAACAAGCTGCACCCGATGAACTTTTGAAAATTATTTTTGCCAATGCAAAAAAAGGATGCGGCGTTTCATGTGGGTGCAGAAAAGTTGGTTTATACTGTAACTTTACTTGTTCTGGGTGCTCAGGTGAAGGGTGTAATAATAGTCCACCAATAATTGGTGAGGATGACATAGATCACGATGAAGATGTAATTGATGACAAATAAAATTAATATTATAAATTGTTTTACCTATAAATGAAAATATTTTTAACTATTTATGTAAATGTATAAGAATATATGGTGCCTTTTTATGTTGATAAATTTTTTTTGTATTTAATTCTACTTTTTTCAATTTATATCTATTAAATTAGTTTATAAACTGCACCGTTTACAACTGCAATGTTGTAAAGGGTGATTTTCAAAAGTTGAAAAGTTGCAAAATTTTGGCAAAAAAATGTTTTTACCTATAGCACTCATAACAATTGATTTTTAAGGGTTGAAAATGTATGAAATTGTATTTAAAAGTATAAAAAAATCACTATTTAACTAATTTAAACCAAATTTCACTCATCTTAAGATTTGTAATGTTATTTTACAATTTTTGAAAATTAGGGGTAGTTTTCACCCCTAAGAACAATCAGGGTTTATCGGCATGACATAAACTATAAAGCAGAGGGTGAGTTAAGCTTAATTCCAATTTTTTACGCAAATCGTTCCAAGCGAAATCATTTTCTTCGCATTACTAATTTTTTTACATTAATCTCTAACAAGGGTCGCTTTTTAAGGGTTGAAATATGATGAAACTTTATTCAAAAGCACGAAACTATCATTATTTAATTAATTCAAACCAAATTTTACCCATATTCAGGTTTAATAAGTTATTTTATATTTTTTGACAATTAGGGCTAGTTTTCACCCCTAAGAACAATCAGGGTTCGTCTACATGACATAAACTATAAAGCAGCGGGTGAATTGAGCTTAAATCCAAATTTTTATCCAAATCGATCCAAGTCGAAATCATTGTTTTAGAATTAGTAATTTTTTTACATTAATCTCTAACAAGGGCTGCTTTTTAGGGTTGAAGTATGATGCAACTCTATTCAAAAGTATAAAATAATCATTATTTAACTAATTCAAACCAAATCTTACCCATATTCAGGTTTAATATGTTATTTTATAATTTTTGACAATTAGGGGTAGTTAGTCACTCCTAAAACCATTCAGCGCACTTCGGTTCGATATAGATTTTGATCCTTGGGCTATCACCTACCTTCTGTTAAAATTTCAACTCAATTCATGCAGGACGAAAAAATTGCGAGGTTTTAACTTTTTTCGAGCTTCATTTCCTAAACTATTAAAAACTTCCTTAGACAAGCAACATTGTTACACAAACAACATTGTTGCGAGACAGATAGTTGAACGATATTTTATACAATGTCTATACCTAGGTATGGATTTATTTTTGTCCCAGTTTTATATTGGTCCACTATTTCAAACAGACATGTATTAAATTGTATGTTCCGTTTTAAATTCGTTCTATCTGTATAAAAGATTTACAATTTTTTTTAGATATACATATTTTATTTGTTGTTTAAGATAAAACAGCGATAAACTAATTACATAATATTTATTACACCTATTTTCAGAAACAAATGTTAAATACTATTATTGTTTGCTTTCTGACAACTTACCAGCATCATTCTTTTTGTAATTTTTCCATGATTTGTACACAACGGAACACTATAATACTTCAACATGTTTAGTTTTTTTACTAGCACAATACAAAAAGTCTTTGCTACAATAGGTATTTTAAACTAAGCTTTAAAAACTAAGACTGTATTAAAATAAATGATTGGTTAAAGTCTTCGTGAGAGAGATAGGCTGTCATTTCTCTTTATTAACTCGCTGGTGTTAAAGTGATGGGGAATGAACCAAGGTCTTTCATATAATATTCCAGGGCATGGTTCATTTGATTACATGAAATCAACTTTAACTTCAAAATGTTCGTCATAAAAATGATAGCAAAAGACAATCGTGGGCAGTGATTAAAGTAAAATTCTCCTGTTAGTGATCTCATAGTTAATAATGAGAAAAACAGCCAGGAAAAATCTGATAAAAACATGATACTATCCCAATATGGTAAATATTTAGTTATATATTTAGTTTACTGTCAATATTAACAGCAAACTCTGATTTTTATTTGTTATTTTAAAACATGTTGTCGTCAGTTTCCATAGTTTATTTTGTTTGGGTATTGATTACTTTACATGTTTTGGAAAGTTTTTGAGTGTGCATTAAAAGTGGTTGGATTAGCTTTGTCAGAGCAATCTGCTTCCTGGTATCCAATAGTCTTACATTTTGTATAGGTAAATTCCTTTGTAGAAAGTTATAATTGGTAAGTGATATTGTCATTTGTGATGATGAAATAATTAACAATAGACATATTTATTCTTTCTTCTAAAACTCAAGACGCAACTGTACTCACCTTCATGCAGAGTCTTTTACTCTTAGGGAAGTCATTTTGGAGACAAAGTTTATACTCATCTTACGCAGTTTATCATCAATTAACGTATTTGGAACAGCATGTCAAGCATTTGACGTTACAAGTCGCTGACCTTAAGTGGTCAGTCTTGTTATTTCTACTTTAGTTTCTTTTCTATATCGTTGGCGAGTCTGAAAGCGAAGGATAAGTTACGTGGTTTTATGGCCTGATCTTTTATTGAATCTTTGAATGTGTTGACAACATGAAAATATAAGATGTGAGGATAAAATGGTTTTAATGTTGTTATTTGAAATCATGATTGAATAATATCGGAGTCGCTGCAAATTCTGTCCTATCACCGATTCAACTGGTGTGGATCCTAACTTCTTCTTCTTTTGTTTTATGGCCTCCACCTCTTTGTTACGTGGCCAGTTCATGTATGTATTTTAATTTCAATTATAGAAGGGAATTTTCCTTACAGAGTTTCAAGAAATAACATTATTCCCTTCAATATTTTGAACAATTTATAGTGGATATTCTAAAATAATTGTATATGTCATTAATGATATAGATTTTTCTTGTCCCATCTATTAAGCTATGTAAGGTATATCTGGAATTTATCATCTTGGACAGGACATCAGTGGTTAAAGGAAATCAACACAGTCAAGTTTAAATAGATGATCTGGCGCCAAACAATGTCCTGTTCGTAACCTAATAACTGTTGTCAGGTGTCAACGGTCTACAAAGACAAACTTATGAAACCATGGTTTTATAGAAAATTCGCCTGGAATGGCCTGGAATCCAAGCTATAATAATATCAAGTCCTGCTTCATTTGCCTCAAGTATTAATCTTTTAAGTAAATTTAGAATGTGGTTATTTTTTCCCCAGCAGGTACTTTGTAATTTTTGGATTGCACTTTTTGCATCATAGAATATTATTGCTTTTTGATATTCTTTTTCTAAGCAAACTCCTACTGCCTTATTAATGGCAATAATTTCAGCAGTGCATATTTGTATGTGCTCATGTAGTCTAATGCATAGTTATAATTTATTGATGGAATGTGAACTCCAAACCTACTGCCCTTGAATTGGATTCTAATGACCCATCTGTAAATATGCAAGTGAATTCTTCATAGATGGTTGAAATTCATTAGGAAATTGTTGATTACTATATGTTTCTCCTTTTTTTTTGTTTTTGGAGAATATTGTTTTTATTATTTCTATTTGATAGTTTAGCTCAATCTGGTAACAGGTCTTATATATCTTATATATACATATTATATATATATATATATATATACTATATTTATAATTGTTTAAGACTTGATCAAATTTACTTTTAATGTAAATAAGATATGGTGTCTCTTGTAATTTTCACATTTCTATTGATTATTGATTTTTAACTCTAGCTCAGACAATATTTCATTAAATGGGTTTTCTAATATCAGCTGAGATTTTAAGATAAAATTTAGCAGACAGGATTTTTCGTCTGATTTCTAATGATGTTTCTCTACTCTCTAGCTAATAAGACATTAGTAGCAGTAAATGTCATACAACTTGTGATAATCCTCAAAGCTTTAAAGATTGCAACCAGCTACGCATGTGCCACATGATTGTTGTTATTTATAATACAGTTCCGTTTTGCAACTTTTGTTTCAATTATTCTTTTGATTGTTTTCTTGTCCAGTTTAAAGAATTATTAAAAACTAACCCTAAATATTTAATATAGAGTTGATAGGAATGATCTGTCCATCTATTGTTAAAGGTATGTCATTTATTGTGCTCCACATATTACTTAATATCATTGTTGATGTTTTATCTATTGATGAAGGAAGCTTATTTTCAGTTATAAATAATAATATCTCTAAGGCAATTATTAGCAATTCTAATAAGATTATTTAAGTTTTTGCCAGTTATTACAAAAGCTAGGTCATCAGCGTATTGTATTTACTTGAATTCGGCTAGTATAATATCATGTAATGATTTAGTGTACATATTAAATAAAATTGGGCTCAGAGATGACTTTTGTGCTAAACCTCTATCTGTAATGTTGGAGTAATACCTCAAATATTTCACTCTGCTTATCTCTCACATAGATTATTCTATTATTTAAAAATTCAAATAATAAATTATTATATGCACTAGGAATATTATTTAATTCGGTCGTATATATGTGCATGATTGCAACCAAGTTCCTTGCTGAACCGCATTTGATACTGTGATAAAATGCTGTTTGTGTTCTACAAACAATTCTATTCTATTCTTAATTATATTTTCCAGTACCTTACCTACACATGAAGTTAGGGCAATTGGTCTATAGCTCTCTGGATTATCAGGGCATTTAGTGGTTTCAAAAAAGGTAATATTATTGTTTGTTTCCATTCAAAAGGAATTTTACTCATTTCTATGAGATCATTAAAAATTTTAATAAGATGAAAATGCGCTATTAGGGGTAAATCTTTAATCATAGAATATGACATTTTCTAACCCTATTGCTTTATCTTTTTTGGAGTATAATATTATTATACTCATTAAATGTAATGGATTGAACACTTTCATTATTATCATTTAACAAGATAAAGTAGGGATTTACATTACAAAAGGTTAAGCTGTTTAAAATATTTATACAAATTTCTTTATTGAGATAAATTGTATTTCTATGGCCAAAATATTTTTTCAATTTTTTAACTGTATTCCAGATTTTGCTGATTGGTGTATCTCGATTAAGGATATCACAAAATGCTCTAAAACTCATCCTTTTCTTAATTTGAAGTTGCCTTTTCACAAAAGCCTTTACTTTATTACAATTTATGTAGTTTTTCAACGTCTGATTTTCAATGTAATTCTTAATTGATTCTTTTCTTTTTAATATCAATTGCTCACATTCATCGTCCCACCATGGTACACTCTTACCGTCCGGCTTGTACATATGATATGGAATATTTGTCGTCTCCGGGCGATTATTAGTAAACGTAGGAAATTGGTGCAACTCGGTGCCATAACCATGTTTACTAATATCTCTAACTATTGCGCAATATTGTGCAATATTGCGTAGTTAGCCGAAACGCTCTGATTTGGGCATTGTCTTGAAAAAGACAATGCTGTAGGTGTTGTAGGTACTTTAGAAATAAAAGACACAATTTCTAAGTAGAAAAAAACTCAGCGTCAGAGTCTTTAAAACTTTTCAGAGCCCTTCAAAGTGAAGAGCCCTGGGGCTACCCTCTGAGGGTAAAACCGCACTGACTTTAAATCCGAAAATGTCCCATATTTAAAGTAAAATTAACTTTTATATGAAACCTTTTCGATTTTTAACCAATTAAAATTTGAATAAAACTCCAGAAGGAAGGGCGATGAACATCGAGGTGCGTGATTGGTGGCACCTGATGACATATTTTCTTGTGCGCTTGAGTTGAATATTTCATTACGTTTTCTACATGGAGGTGGACTTGTAGATGTCTGGATTGTATTCGCATACTGTTGGGAAATGATCACTACGTCCAGTGTTAGAATATATCCACCAATGACACTTGGTTGCAATATTTTGACTGACAATGGTTAGATCTACTTCTGATGGATTCTGACAAGGCAATACCATTCTAGTAGGGGTTCCATCATTTATTATTACTAATTGATCTTCCTATAAGGATTCCTTTATTAAATTTCCATTATGATCACTAATAGCACAGCCCCCTAATGGATCATAAACATTTAAATCCCCCATAATTATAACGGGTGTACTAATATTTTAAACTATATTATTCCATAATGGATTTGTGATCTTTTTATTAGAAGGATTATACATATTAATAACATTTAGTTTAAATTTTGTCAGTCTTGTACTTACTATTTGAAGATTTTCTCCACTACCACAGTCGGATATTCCTATACTTCCTATACTATTATGATCAAAGCAATTCTTAACTAAAATCGTGATGCCACCATATCCATCATATCTATCATCTCTATATACATAATAATTTCTTATTTTAAAAATAAAACCATTATCTGTCCAGATTTCATTTAATAGAACTATATTTGGTTTAATGTTATTAATAAATATATTTTAAATTATCATAATTTGCTTTTAAGACCTCTGATGTTCTATGCATAAGTGTGAAACATTTTCTGTTTTTAGTTTTGTCATAAAATTACGAACAACAAATTACTCTATCTGTTTTGTTTAATTTAGTAGCCATATTCATTATAACCTGGAGAGACTGAGGGTCATCCCTTCCAGGGGTAGTTACATTCCATACAGTATTGTTATAATTTGTGTTACTAAAAATATGTGTTTTTTCTGTATGTACTCTTCCATTAGGATTTAATAACAGTGCATTATGTTTTGAATTTCTTTTCTTTGCGCTCTGATCTGGGGCTGGTCTTTTCTTTGCTTTGACTGCAACACTATATGTATTTGTCTTTTCTTGATTAGCTGGTAAAATCCAATGGGTGCACATTGAATTTATTATTATTTTTAAATTTATGTATCTTCTCTATTGCCCCATAGAAAAATATATTTTCTAGAGACATTATCTCTCTTATTTTTTTTGTCTGATATACTCTGGATATTGTTTACTTGTACTATTGTTATTATCACTATCACAATGTACACATTTCATAATGCATATTTGAATAAAATCGTGAATTTTCTCACAATTAATACATTTGTTATTTTTTGTTTTACATAAATTTTTTATGTGCCCATAATTCAAGCATTTGTAGTACTGAATCACTGGCATAGTATAAAGCAGAACCCTATGCCCTATTCTACAAATTAGAACACCTCTTGGCAAAGATGTCCCAGTGAAGGTATAGCCAACAGTTCCAGTTGGAACTAAATTTACCACCTCCCCACGATCTCCCCTTGCAGGTGTTTCCTCGCTTCCTTGACTATTACTACATGTATCATTAATAATCTTATTTGGCTTTACTTTTAAATTTAAATCTCTTCACATTTATAATTTTACAGTTTTTAGTATTTGGTTCTGAGTATTTTAGCAAGACATTATCACTAAATTGTTTGTCAATAAATTGGATTATTCCCTTGCACGTAACATTTTTGTTGGGCATAAATACATCGTAACTTTTTCGTTTAGAAAATTATTTTGAAGGAAGTTATTTGCGCATTTTTGTTTTAAATTCCACACTAATCCTATTTATCCTCTTTTTGTGAGTCTTAAGATATCATTTAGTTGTTAATCAAAGATTTCTCTTGCAATTGCTAAATAATTATAATTTCCAACATTTAACTGATCCTTACTGGCTTCTACATATACTTTAAATTACCCATTATTATATATGTTGTATCTATTTGGAAACTTTATCATATTTATTTTTTTTTTAACTCTTTAATTTCTTTCTTCACATCTTTTATTTCATTTTTGTTTAATATATCCAGGAGCTTCTCGCCCCAGACGAATTTTCCATTTTTCTTTTGGTTTAACCCATATTAAAGAAGGTCATTTACCAAAATTTTCCAAATGTCAACTGTATAATTCAAGCTTTATGAATTTAATTTGAATCAAAGGATACTTGAAAGTTTAAAACAAAAGCATGCAGTCACCTAACCTATCAAATCAAAAATAATTATACATTTTTCTTCAAATTTGGCTCTTATTTGACTTTCTTTTTTTTATACTCTCTATACTTTAAGTAAGAAACTTCAAGCTTCGCAAAACTATTATTTTGTTGGTAATTTCACAATATTCTTTCAAAGTCAACAATATAGACTGTACTCTTCAAAGAAATTTTGACAACCGTGGATCCTGACTTAAAACTTTATTTTTATTGTATTTATAGGTTACATAATTATCAATATAATAGATATTATGACGTGATTTATGCTACTTACATCACGTTTTCTAGACCGATATGGGGGTACACTATACCTTTTGTTGATCAATTTGTTTCTTTAGTTGCACAAACAATCAATAAACACATTTTTACTGTCAAATTTCGCACACTACTTAGTTTTTAACTAAGTTTTACTTAATGAATATGTTACAAATACTTTATTATTAATTAATATTGTGTATTTTTTTATGGAGTTGTAATTTATGTATTTTAACTTTTATGACAGTTATTTCAAAATCTTCTATAGAGAACGCTATTTTCTTTACAAATTGGTTATTTATTGTGGGTCTATTTTTAGATGTATTTATCATTAATTAAATCGAAACTAATCATTTTTAAATTTAAGTCTTAATACGATTTAACCATTTCTCACAAACGCCATTTTCTCGAAGGGTAAAGAACTAATGCAATTTTCTCCTTTATAGATTAAATTTACCAGTTCTCTATCGTATATACAGAATCAAATTATAACGTGAATAGAATTTATAATGAGCAACAATTTTTATAGAATCACATTTCTTTGCAAAATGAAATATTTTGAATGATTTAACTGAATTTTATGTATTATACACACATACTCGTATTTGCGGTCCCTTTTGCATTCTAAGAGTGAATAAAGAATTTTAATGTTTTGTTATATTGTTTCGAACAATAACGTAAAATACAAATGTTTTAGGTCTCAACTGTTTGTGAGCAATAAATTCATCTTAATTCGGTGTAATATGATTTTCTCTGTGACCAAATAATTAAATAAAAGGGTTATAATCTCCTAATTTTGTCCCATGCCATTAATTACAGCTTAGCACCTTAGTGTTGGAATAATTAAAATGAGTTTTGTTTAATTTAAGTTTTGCATTTGTGCCAGTTGAAATGTGTAATGAGGGGAAGTTAAAGACAAAATAAAATTTATTCATACGATTAGACCAGCAATGGCGTTAATTTCAAGGAACGTTTTATTTTAAGGCAATAAGTTATTTATCACTTATAACATCTTAAAGAACTAAGTAATTATGAAAGTTATGCAAATGAGAAACGATCCATATTGGAAGATTCTCCCATACACGTTTAAGTATTGGTCATCTATTATGGTAAAACATAATGAAATGTTCCAAGATATGGCAATATATTGATATTGATTTAAAGGACCTTTCACAAAAAAGTGAACAATTCGATGATGAAAAATTATTCTAGTCCAAACCATAACTCGTAGACCATCATCTGAACGAACATTATGTACATATCTGAATCTTTCTTGTCATCTAAAAAACAATCAAGTGAGAGACAAAACCCAGCTTCAAATATTCCTCAATAGTTTATTTCTCCATAGTTTCTGTCGAGGTACAACAGCACGTTGACAAAATTCATATCGTTCAACGGCATCACAAAATTTTTCATATCGTTGATACAACTGCAAAGTTGCGGTTTGAATGACTTTAAAATAGTGGGCAACATCAGACTGCGAAAGACGCTCTAAATCATATTCACGACACTTGCCATTTGACCATGTGCTAAAGACCAAAGATTTATAGTATTCTCTAATTGTATATGGGTGACCAATCAACCAGGACCTTTGTTTCAAGGCATAACGGAAGATTTGAACAAGGATCATGACTTCTGATTTAGATAAGAGTTTGATGAAGGAACTTTCGTTTTAGGTTAGGAACTTCTAGTTTAAATAAGAGTTTAGGTAAAAAATAAAGGAAAATTAGGATTAAAAACAGAATATTAGAAGTTCATTCAGATAAAAAATGGTCAACAAGGCCTTAAATTTAATTGCGTATAAATTACATTTGCCAATACTTTGTTTCAAAATAACTTTTTCAGTTTTTATAGTGACAGTTTAATATTATTACTTTAAGGTAACATTGTGACGTATTCTCAGTAAAAAAGTACATTGTAAATTTTATTTTATCCACGTCATCTATGAATACTTATGGGATGATTGTGTTTAATAGTTTATTTTTAAAGGCCACATATATTATATTTAAACTGTTATCAGATTTAAAATTACATTTTAATAATTTACTAATCTATAAAAATCTAATTTCTCCCCTGATTTGCTACCATTTTGTTTAATCCTGAATGTGTTGCCTGTGTGAGTCCATTTTAAATAGATAAAGAGAAATAAAATACATGTTTTTGTGAAAATCATGTTTTTCAATTAAACTAACACTATTATTGTTAAAAAGGTACTGCCACAGCCACCTTTACTTCCAAGCCATGAAGTAGAAATTTGGCAACAACGCGTGTTAGTCCGACTGTGGTTTGTTTTGGTTTAACATTTCATATAGGAAGGCTTGTAAAATTTGTTGAATTTATTGTTTTTTTAAACTTTATTCGAATGTTTTATTTGTAAATTGTGTTTAAATCAATTAGAAAATATTAATATAAGTGAAATTTCATTAAATTTAGAACTTTTAGAAGATTCTTAACAACAATTTAAAAGGCAAGTATAAATATAACCTACAAAACAAACTGAAAATAATAATACTTTTGCTTCTTGTTACAAAATATGTAAACTAAAAACAACAATAATAATACTTTTGTTTTTTGTTACAGATGCTCTGGCATTGTTGTGTACCTGGTTGCAAAACCAATTATGCCAGTACTTTAAAAATGAAACAGGCAGAAAGTATGATTTTTGTTTCCCAAAGATCCCCAAAGAAGGTATACTGGGTTATGCTCTATTCATAGAGAAGGCTGTACAATTACCAAATCTTCCGTAGTATGTGCCAAACATTTTCATGAAGATGATATTCAGCTGACTGAACAATGAGAAGATAAAGATGGAAATGTACACATTGAAAAGTTAATATTTCCCAAATTAAAAGGCAATGCAGTTCCTAATATATTTCCTGAAGTACCATCATATGTAACTGTTCATCGTACTAAAGAAAGAAGGAATCCCGAAGACAGAAGAAACTTTTTGCATAAGAAGAGGGAACAAGAGATAACATAATTATGTCAATTAGACTTAGACAATAATATCCCATTGAAAAACTGGACAAGTAAAATTACAAGTGACTGTGTATATTTCTATGTATTAAACATTAATCAGTTGGGACACAAGTGTGATAATATTTGTGTAATATGTAGTGTAATAGTTAGCAGTAATTTTAGTGTAATTGTCAATGTAGGTAAGAATAGATTAAGTGGTAATGATTTGAAATGGATTTTACAATATAGTAAATTAACAAGTTGGTCACAATTAGAGAACTTACTTTCTCATTTAGATATGCTTTTTAGATAAGTGATAACAAATTTGAGTATTACATTCAAAAATCTTTTGAGAATATAGGCTATTTTAAATCGATATACAAGTTGTAAATGGTATGTTACATTCAACACATTTTTCATGTATACCTCTTTTAACTTGGTCTATATGACAACAAACCTATTCATATTTAAAATTTGTTTTTAATTTAACTGTTTGACACTGTGTTTTAAGTGCAATAAATTTTATTGTAGTGATTATTTTATTGATAATATAACCTAAATAATAATAAAACTTTATATATATTTACTAGGTATATATAAGGTTTTATTAATTTAATTTCCCTAAAAATATTTCTGTAATGAATTGAAGTTTTCAAAATATCAGTTTCCTAAAATTCAAATTAGTTTAATATGCCGGTAGACCTTACAGCTGATTATCGGACTACCGACGTCATAGAATGCGGTGTTGCCTTTTTTACTTCATGGCTTGGAAGTAAAGGTGGCTGTGGTACTGCCAAAGTGTAGTAAGCCTAGAATTACTTTAAATCTTTTTTAGGACAAGTAGGACAAGTTTTTTCAGTCATAATTTAAATAAGTTTAACCAGGTTGAATTAAATATTTTACAACACAATGTACAATCTTTCATAACAAAATGTAATTTAAAGGGTTTTTACCTAGTATGTTGGTGGCCCAGGCATTGTGACCTAGCATTTTTCGATTTTAAAAACCTGATGATGGACTGTGTGGTCCGAAAACGTTTGTTTTATTGATGTGGCCCTTTTAAAGGTTTTTTAAACAAATATACCCATTTACAAAGATTAACCTCTTTTTGTTATACGTGGTATACAGCCAGCTACAGGAATTTTTCCTTGTGGATTTTTTTAATTAAAAAATTGTTTTTTCTACAAATCGTGTTTGGTAACTTACGTTACTTTGCCAAAAATGTATCGATATCTGACATACCAATTATCTGCCAAAACAGTAATCAAATTCAACTTTATCAAAGAAATTCGCACACCCACATAATTGTACATCTAATTTAATTCATTGTCATACAACTATACTTTTAATAAAAATTTCAATTAATTAACACACATTTCTAAAATAAATCTTTTGAATAAATATAATTAACTTTTAATAAATTAATAATATAGAACATCACTTTCATTTAACAACCAATCACATTATACCTTATTCCTATTTCATTTGTTAATATTTATCTCCTCAAGAAACTTCCCCGCTAATTATTAAACAATTACAATACAAAAACCGAAGATCTCCCATCATCAGCAATACAGGATAATTTGAACTATGTTCTCCGAATTATTCATTAATAATTCTTGTACCGGCATGTAAGAAATATTTTGTTTATTTACTAATTATTAAAATTCAATAGATTATCTGATACCAATTTGTGGGTTTTACTTTGTCTGCTTAAACAGTTTTATCCATAATAAAACACATACATGTAATATTGGCATAATTATTATAATTTTATCTTTATCTTTATAAGACAGCACCCTAATATGGGCTTTGTACAATTTCAGAATTTAATTTACTTTGTACCGATTGACCTGAAGATGCTTTGTAAATTGTAAAAAGCGAAACTTGTCGTCGGTAGTAAAATTAAATTAATTGTGAATAAGTCTTATTTTATTTCTTTTTACCTATTTTCAACTTTTTTTTTATTACCATAGACATTTTTCTATCAGGATGTGGTATTGGATTCTTGGAAGCATAACCAGTAAGAGTATGGAGTTGCTAGATGTACTTTAAAGAAAAAGAGTACAAATGGCTTACATTACAGAGGCGAGGTGTGTTTTAGACAGTAATACAGGATGTTACGTATGTATGCTTCTCAAATTGGTTTAAGTGAGAATGTAAGTAAAGTTTTCTATGATCAATTAGGAGACCTACTGGGGTAATATTCAATCAGAGAAAAAAGTAATAATAAGAGGTAATTTTAGTATACACAATAACCGATCCAAGAACAAATATAAAGCATTACATGGAGAACTAGGCCTTAGAACAAGAAATAAAGCTCAAGATGATATACTGACATATTATCACACATCATCACATCATAACAGTATTAGCTATTGCGATTGTGAATACATTTATTTAAAAGAGAGAAAGTCAACTTAATACATAAAAAAGTGAACAATATTACTCCCAAAAAGGATATTCACGACAAGAAAAGAATAATACGTGAATGTAAGGATCAGTAGGTAACAGTTAGTGAGTGCCATCGAAGCAAAAATCGAAACCAAACCAAAATATCTAGAAGAGCCACAAAAATTTAAGCAGTGGATCTTCAAAGATTAGAAAAAAGTCTATCTAAATACTAAATAATATATAAAATGAGGGCAAAATATTCAAAAAATAGGAATATAGACACTACTACTAAGAGTTAAGTATAAGTCAAAAATTTGCCAGAAATCAGTTAAGCTTACAGTGGCAGAAACAGCAATAATCGCCAAGATAACAAACGGAGAAGTTGTTCAAGCACTTTAAAAAATAAAAAAAAAACGGTAAAGCAATTGGACCAGATGATATTTCTGGATAAGTTTGGACAGCTTTATTAGAAATATTAAGAAGTAGGCTAACACCTTTATAATAGAATTATGGAAATAAGACAAATGCCAGGTGGATGAAACAGCAGTATATTAGTACTTGTTTACAAAACAAGGAAGATATACAACAAGGCACGAACTACAGGGCAATAAACCTGTGGTATCAATTGGAATAATGTGCCCCTTTAGGTCATAGGTAAAAAAAAACAACTATTTGGATTTATTTTTACGCAAAACAGGCCGTTAAGACCTAGGGCATTTTTTACAACATAATCCTAATATTAACTAATTACAATTATTTAAAAAAAAAACTTTAACTTAAATATGTATATATAACATTCTTAACTATTTTGAAGGACCTGGTGTACAATATCTTATTATTCGCTTCCATTTTGTGCTTTTATTTTTAGTCCCTTACCTTCACGTGTTTAAGGTCTTCCTCCGCTTTCCTAATCCACCTCGTTCTGGGTCTACCTCTTCTTTTGGGGCCGATTAATTTTCTGGTTATTACTAATTTAGGCATTCTGTTTGCTGCCATTCTTTCCACATGTCCCAACTATCTGATTCTTTGTGTCTTGACGAACTTGGTAATGGTAGGTTCTTTGTATAAAGCCATTAATCCATTGTTGGTTCTTCTCTCCCAACCATCTTCTGTCTTCCGTCCTTCGAATACACGTCTCAATATTGTCCTTTCCCATCATTCCAGAGTATCCTCTTCCTTCTTATTTAATGTCCATGTCTCTTCGGCATATGTTACTGTGGGTCGAATTACTGTTTTTTTATATTCTGTGTTTACCTTGTCTAGAAACGTATTTTGAGTTCAGTAGGGCTCTTAAACTACCTAATTTTTTATTCCCTTTTGCTATTCTGGCTTCGAGCTCACATTTCTCTTTTTCATTTTTATCGAAAACTACACCTAGGTATTCAAATTTGTCCATCCTTTTGAAACTGTAGCTTTTACCAGTTACTGACCCCACACTAAAGTCTTCTTTTTTCCCTTCTGTCCCTCCCATGATCATATATTTGGTTTTGTCTTCATTTAGTCCCAATCCGAATTTCTGTGCTTCTTCGATGATTTTCTGTACAACACTTCTTAATTATTTCTCTGTTTTTGCTAGAATCGTTAGATCATCAGCAAATGCCAAGCACTGGTACTCATTTTTCATCATCGTTTCTTCCACTTTCATGCTGCATTTTCTAATAACAGTTTCTAACTCTAAGTTGAATAATATAGTGGATAGAGGATCTCCCTGTCTCAAGCCTTTTGCAACCGTAAATTGATCTGATATGTGACCCTGCGAAGCAATTTCACACGTAGAGTTATTAACTGTCATTTTAACTAGCGGATCAGTTTCTTTGGTATACCCAAATGTTCCATTTCTCGATACATTTTGACTCTATCGACTCTTCTATCATATGCTTGTCTAAAATTCACAAACAAAACATGCAGGAGAACATTACCTTCATAACAAGTCGTTTGTATTATCTTTAATAAGAAGATTTGGTCTACAGTAGATCTGTCTTTTCTAAAGCCGGCCTGATATTCATGCAGGATTCTTTCAGTGTAGCAATTTAGTTTATTTCTCAATATTCTTGCCAAGATTTTGTATACCGTGTCTAATAAGGCTATACCTCTATAGTTGTCACACTTCAAGTTGTCTACTATTTTAAGCAGAGGGCATATGCGGGCCTCATACCCTTCCGATGGCATTACTACCGTTTCCCATACTTGCACTAGTAGCTGATATATTTTTCTTTGTAGTTGTTTTCCACCAAACTTGATCATTTCTATGCATATGTCATTTTTATCAGGACTTCTGTTATTTTTCATTTCTTGTATTGCTGTCACCACCTCCTCCTCTGTATGCTGCCTTTCAACTATCGCATTTTCTCCAACTAATCAGTTTTCTACTGCTTCGTGGTCCTCCTCACCATTTAATAATTCTTCAAAATGTTTTTCCCATTCCGTCATTATTTCTGCCGGATCGCTAATTAAATTTCCGTTTTTATCTTTCATATAACTACATGGCTTTGGTAACCTTTTCCCATTTTAACTTCTTGATAGAACGACCTCACCTCTTTGTTTTTAAACTTCTCTTCTATCTCTTTTAATTTCAACTCATTGTGGTTTCTTTTTTTCCTTAAACACAGAGCTTTCAATCTTCCTCGAACAATTCTATATTCTTGTTTTTACACTCTCTATTATATGTTAATATTTGTTGTTTGATCTTCTTCTTTTCTTTGCCATCGCCTGACACTCTTCGTCAAACCAATCTTTGTTTGTACTTTTCTTGGAGTCGCTCTTAACTATTTTCTCGCTAGCTTCTCCTACGGCAGTTTTAATTTGCTCGCAGTCTTGATCTGTCTGTAAATTTTGGTCACATTTTTGTAGAATTTTATTTATTTCTTCTTTATATTTATTTTTTATTTTCACTTTCTTAAGTTTTTCAATATTGTACTTTCTCTTCTTTTTATTGTTCGATTTCTCTTTTTCTTCCAGCCTCCTGCCACATGTGACTCTAACGAGGTAATGGTCCGAGTCGATTTCAGCTCCTCTCATACTTCTTCCCTTTTGAACAATATTCATATATTTACTTTCAATCAAAACATGATCTATTTAATTCACCGTCCTTCCATCTGGGTAGACCCACGTACCTTTGTATATCTCTTTTCGTTTTAGTTGTGTGCTTTTCACCACTACATTTTTCTCCATGGCAAATCCAATAAGTCTTTGACCATTTGTTACTTCGTGTTTACTGTAGTTACCAGTTACTGCAGTGTAAAGAGGTTCTTTTTCCACTTTAGCATTACAATCACCCATTATTATTTTTACATCACGTTTAGGTAGGCGCTCGTATTCATCATTTAGCTGTTCATAGTAAAAATCTTTTATTTCGTCATCCTTGTCTTCTGACGGTGGATGAATATTAATTATACTCCAATTCCTTTTCTTACTTTTAATTCGTATTGAACACATTCTATCAGAGATAGGATTAAAAGATCACTTTGTTCTTGATACATTCAGCTACTAAAAAACCAGTTCCAAGCATTCTATCTTTACCTCTACTTTTGAAAAGCACCATATCTTCTATATCAGTTATTTCCTATCTTAATTGTTTGACTCTAAAAAATCAAATATATAAAGAAATATATTTAAATTCACTATATTGAATTATTTGTTCATTTATATCAGACTACTCGTGACTGCTCCAATGTCAATGTGTGTTTATCAATATGCAGAGGTGGGAGACCAGCCCTGCCAAGGTATGGTTACGTTGTATTGATATCGTACTCCTAGTTTTTAATAAAAACAAGTGGTTTTATTAAATAGTTTTTTTAAAATTAAAGTGTTTATCTACTAGATACTACTACGTAAGTCATCTACACGTAATGATTATTTTATTATTGTGAAAAGAAAAAGTCAAATAATAAATATAAACTACCGTACAATAAAAATCCACAAAGAAAATATTTCCTGTAGCTGGCTATCACAAAAAAGAGGTTAGTCTTCGTAAGTGGGTATATTTATTTAAAAAAAACCTTAAAAGGGCTACATCCAGAAAAACAAACGTTTTCGGACTAAACAGTCCATCATCAGCTTTAAATTTTAAAATTGCTAGGTTAAAATGCCTGAGCCACCAAAATACATGGGTAAAAACCCTTTAAATTACATATAGTTGTTAAAGAGTATACATCTTGTTGTTAAAAAACTGTGATTTTCAGTATTAAATTAAATATGACTTTAGGTAACATACATTGTTGAATTGAGTTCCAGAGCCGGGGAGTAAACCTCTACACACGGAGAACAGCTGGAAACTCCTCACAGGAGTTTACAGCTGTTCTCTGGAACTCATCACAGGAGTTTCCAGCTGTTCAGCACAAACACAAACTGTTTCCAACTGGAGTTCAGCTGGAAACAGTTTCCAGCTGTTCTCCGTGTGTAGAGGTTTACTCCCCGGAGCTTTAACTCAATTCAACAATGTATGTTACCTGAAGTCATATTTAATTTAATACTGAACATCACAGTTTATTAACAACAAGATGTATAATCTTCAACAACTATATGTAATTTAAAGAGTATTTACCCATGTATTTTGGTGCCTCAGGCATTTTAACCTAGCAATTTTAAAATTTAAACCTGATGATGGACTGTTTAGTCCGAAAACGTTTGTTTTTCTTGATGTAGCCCTTTTAAGGGTTTTTTAAATAAATATACCCACTTACGAAGACTAACCTCTTTTTTTTACCGTACAATCATTTTTTGAGGTTAGCTGCTATAAGTAGCTTATAGTAGCATGCGACTGGTTTTTCACTTACCAGAGTCGGAGTAAGGCCTTCGCCACTGCACCTCAAAATGACTTCACACAATGTAAACACACCTTCCGATCTAACCAGTCCAGTAAATCAACGTTCGAATATCACAAACAGTTATGCTTCAGCCGCTTCACATTCTTTTCCGAGTAAGAACCAAGCAATTGTACTTAGTTGTATCGATAATACTAAACTGCAGGATTATCTCATTCCTTTGGGCACAATCATCAACCCAAAAAATATTATTTTTTCATCTAGATTATCTATTATTTGGCAAACAAGACCGTAGTAGATAACTTCATGACACAATATGGCTCTATAGAAGTACTCGGCGAAGTGGTAACAGCAAAAAGACTTGTCTCTCCAGCAGAAAGACTATCTTGTCTGGAGTCTGCCCGTCAATTTCTCATCAAGTATTAGTTGAAGAATTACAGAATATCGGTTTAAAGCTTATTTCTCCAATAACATTTCTGAAAATAATAAAACTGATACATCATCACAATTTTTGAAACAACCATTTCAACCAATCTTACAAATAAAACTTCAAAACTTGTAATAAATTAAAATTTAAAATGCTTAAAGCAAGGGCACAGCTAACTGTCAGAACGGCTAAAAAATATTCATGGAACAAATACGTATCGGAAATTAATAGCAATACCCCCCTCTCTGATGTCTGGAACAAAGTAAGCAAAATTTTTGGTTTACATACTTCATATAATTTCACGGGGCTAAAAGAAAATAATAATTTCATAACATCGAGCAGCGATATTGCAAACATTTTTGGAAGAATCTATCAAAGCCACTCATCGAATCAACAGTATACTACCAATTTTCTCAAAGCCAAATAATTCGCCGAACAAAATCCCATTTATCTGTTTGAAGCACAAAATAATTCATTAAACCATCCCATCACTTTTCAAGAGATAAACTCATCTATTCTTAACTTGAAGGACTCTAGTCCTGGGCCTGATGATATTCCTTCAGCTTTTTTGAAACATCTCCCTGTTTCAGCCATAACGTATCTCTTAAACGTATTCAACAGAATTTGGCTTCACCACCAATGGCCAGCTATTTGGTCAAATGCAATAGTCATTCCTCTCCTAAAATCTAATAAACCTAAATATGACCCAGAATCATATCGACCCATATCTCTGACATCGACAACCTGCAAATTACTAGAAAATATTGTTAACTCCAGACTCTCATGGGTTTTAGAAAATTCCAATTTCTTAAGCTCAAAGCAAAATGGCTTTAGAAAAGATCGGTCATCCACAGACAACATTTTAGATTTGGAAAGTGAAATACATGAAGCTCTTGCTACGAACCAAAAATGTGTTGCCATATTTTTTGACTTAGAACGTGCATTTAATAAAGCTTGGAAATACAACATTTTAAGACAACTTTATAAATGGAATATTCAAGGTCACTGCCTTGCTTTCATCCAAAACTTTTTAAATAACAGATCTTTTCAAGTAAAAATAAATAATATCTCTTTAAATATTTATAGTTTGGAAAATGGTACACCCCAAGGATTCATACTCAGTCCAACACTATTTCTGATAGCAATAAACGACATCATTAAAAACATTCAAGCACCCTTACAGGCTCATTTATACGCTGATGACCTAGTGGTATCTATTAAAGGTAAAAATATTTCCTCAATGTCATCAATTCTTCAAAACTTTTTAGATACTCTCGAAAATTGGTCCAACTTTACATGTTTTCAATTTTTAATAGAAAAATCAATAGGAGTCGTATTCTCTTCAAGCTCCTTGCCACAACCTCCTAACCTAAGAATGTATGAGAAACAGCTGGAGTTTAGAAATCACCACAAATTCTTGGGTTTAATCTTCGATTCAAAGATAACATGGAAAAATCACATCTCATAACTCATCCTTTCCTGTAATAAAAGATTAAACGTATTAAGATCTCTCTGTGATAAAAACTGGGGCTCAGACCAATCCACTCTACTCCTCCTGTATAAATCTTTAATACGTTCTAAGCTAGATTATGGAGCAATTGCCTATTCCACTGCTAATCAATCTCTACTGAAATCATTAGATATTACTCATAATAAAAGTCTTAGACTAATCCTAGGGGCTTTCCCAACCACACCTGTATCCAGCATTTATGCTCTTTAGGAGAACCATCGCTACATCACCGCCGCATGTACCTCGCTCTATCACATGCAGCCTTAGTCACTGGACATATTTGAAAGCCAATATATTAAAATACTTTTACAAATAAATATGTAAACTTATTCCAAGATATTCGCTATACTAAAAAACCATATTACGAAAGAATTAAATCCATCGTTTAAAACCTAAACATTAATTTTCCGGAGGTTTTCTCCTCGGATATTAAACACCCCGAGTCTTGGCTGATCGATATACCAACTTGTGATGCATCTCTAGAGTATATAGATAAATCAAATACACATCATTCTCTGATTCGGTCCAAGTTTAAGGCCCTCATAAATAAGTATCCCGACTACCATAAAATCTATACAGATGCATCTAAATCCGAAGACGAAGTGGGGCATCAATCGTTTCTTTAGAAAACAATCTTCTTTTCCGTTTACCCTCAGCATGCAGCATATATTCAGCTGAACTCTACGCCATATACCGTGCTGTGAAACTTCTTAACGAGCTTACACTCACAAAAGCCCTTATCATAACAGATTCCCTTAGCTCTCTAAACTCATTAAAACACATTTTTCCTAAACATCCTTTTGAAAAGTTGCTAAAATACCAGCTTTCCCAAGCTCATGAACATGAAAGAAGCGTCCAATTTTTATGGGTTCCCTCACACGTTGGAATAACAGGAAATGAAGAAGCTGACAGGATTGCACGAGAGGCTATTTTAAGTGATTTGTCGGAGCCGATAGACAAGTCTGTTGTCAAGTGACTTAAAAGCTTATTTTAAAAATAAAGTGTTGTGTTTGTGACGAAATGAGTGGTCTCAAACTAATTCCAATCTAAATAAAATTAAAAATAATGTGTCTCAGTGGTTTCCATCGTCGCGCAATAGACGGGAACAAATTGCGGTTGCGCGTTTACGTCTAGGACATATCAGATTAACGCACTCCTACCTTTTCACAAAGAATAATCCACCTATATGTGATTAGTGTAACGTCCGATTAACAGTCGAACACTTTTTAATAATTTGTAGTAAATATGACCAAGAAAGACAGCGCTACAAGATCCCAAACGCTCTACCACAGGCTCTAGGTCAAAACTGTTCCTATGAAAATATAGTGAATTATCTCAGATCCATAGACATTTTGTACAATATGTAGGTGTCTAACTTTGGTATTTATATTTTGTTCCGTCGCTAATAACCTTTTGGTGGATGCGACATCTTTTTCTAATAAAAAAAAAATATGCAGAGGTTTAAGTTCGACTCTAATCTAAGAAACTCTAAGTTTCTTTAATTATCAAACATTTATATTAGACGTTAAAACTTTAATCATTTATTAGTGTCAGCCTTTTTTGCATTTATTGCTTAAGGGTTAAAACCTTATTATACGTACTCCTTTTAAAAGCGTTTTTTTTGCTTCTCTTAATTGAGAATTAGGAGAAGCGTCGTCTTACCGTTTTACAAAAAAAATGCATCTTAGATACGAGTATATCTCGAGTATATACGGATGTTTTCTTGCAACTTAATTCATTATGCCCAACTTTATAAAAGTTAGAATACTTATTTTTATTAAACTTGATTATATGCACTGTATTTTATCGTCTTTCACTAACAAATTTACTTATTATATGAATATATTCTATATCTATATACTTCCCTTTTAATTTCCGCGAACATCTGATTCGAATTTACAATTCAATTTACGATAACACTTGACTAAGATCAGTTAATTAGTTATTTTGCAGATCTTAATTGACGTTTACAATTTACAAGTTATTTGTATATATTATATTTACAATTTATAATTAACAATTTACGTTATTTTAAAGATTTGAAACGATTCTTAAGTTTATTTTAACCCATTTATGCCCACAACTATTTTTGTCAAATATATTTATAATTTTCTCAAAAATGTAATAAAATACCCTAAAATACACAGAAAAATTACACAGAAACAGAATTTTCGTTAACAACCCGTTGGGCACATAGGGGTACAAAATAAAAATAATACCTTTTATGCAATTACATTTTATTTTATTTTCTTCTAACAAATTAAACATTTACTCCCTAAAATAAAAACAATAAAGCAGGCATAGTTTAATTATATGATTTATAAAATATTGCTTTAAATCATATATGGGGAGTAGAATTTCACATCTATCACATGCTGTTGTAGTTTTATTTGAACATACACGACATTTTCTTCCTTGAGCACCAGTAATAATTAGATGCTGTGTTGATGTGAATGTGGCAGGAATTATTGCAATATTTTAAAGTCCATAGAACGGGCTGGTTTTTCATAATTAGACAAGAATGTACGAGCTATATGTCTTCTAAATTCTAAGTTATCATTTTTATATCCAAATCGTCGTGCTAGTGTCCAAGCATTAGTTACACAAACATCCAGCATCCATATCCATATTGGAAAGTATCATTTTTTCCACGTATTTTTATTCTATAGTTCGAAATGTTGTTGTCCATCACGTCGACTCCTCCCATAAATTTGTTGTATTGCGAAATTACAAATAGTTAATCTATTTGAATTTTTTGTGTTTTTTTTTGCTAAATATCGCTTGCTTTTTGAATTGGCTTAATTCCATGCTGATTAGCATTCAATTACATTACAATACTATTCTCTTGGTTGTTTTTTTATACTTATTTTGTCTTCTAAACGACACTTTTTTGTTCTGTTTTCGCGTACAGTTCCAGTGACACTAAACCCCATTTCTGAAGTTGATGATATCAAAGATATGCTTGTAAAAAAGTTGTCAAAATAGCAGGAAAATTTTATATATTTTTATGTGTTTCGCAAAATTTCTGTAAAAGTCAACACCACACTTTCTCCTAATCCACACTTTTTATCAGCGCCAGTTGTTGATTTTCGGCCTTGATATATGTCAAAATTTAGGCAATATCCATTTGATAAAGCCATTACCCATACTTTATATCCAAATCTTATTGATTTGCTACGAATAAATCGTTCGCACCCATTACGACCAAAGTAAGGAATCATAGATTCTTCGATAGAAATTTGATTTTCAATATGTGCAAACCCTTAAAACTTTGCATTTAATTTGTAGATGAAAGGTCTATACTTGACCAATTTATTATTTTTGGTAAGGGGGTTCTTGTCTGCAGCATGAAAAAATCTAAATATCTCTTCAAATCTATTGCGTCTCTTGGACGTTACTAAAATATTAGGTTTGTTCCAACACAACAAAAAACCGTCACGTAACGATTACGCTCCTGCACACTAAACAAAATACGTTTCAACAAAAATATGATCGTTCATCTCATCGTCCTTCCGACCGTTCGTTCCAACAAAAATTATAATTGCCCAGTGACGATTTCGTGACGATAATTTTCGTAATCTGGCAAATGCATGTACTGGTTGAGATGACTTGCGCACTAGGATTTAATTCCACTTCTTTAAATTTTTTGGGCCTAGATTAACTTAGATTTTATATTAAAACTGTAAATTTGTTCAGAAAAAAGAAGAAGTTAGGTTAATGATTTTATCAGGTGCTTATGATAGACTTGGTATTTATTTATATATTTGTTTTTCGTTATTTATAACTTAATAAATATGACGACGAATGTATTAGTGATTTTTCTGATTATTATAGTAGTGAGGATGATTTGGAGCTATTAGCCGAACCTAGGGTGAAAAACCAGAATAAGTTAGGTAGATTATCACCAAATTATATCAGTTGTCAGAAAATCGTTCCAACATCAGTTTCCAAATTACCGTCATCAGACAATACAAATGATGAACATGCGCATTAAAAACGGTACAAGTAGTTTCGTGACGGTTTCCGGACCGTACAAAAATTGCGTGTTAAAACAAACCTATTAGGTTTATCACAGAAGTTTTGCCAATACATTCTTCGCCTTGGTAATGAAACTTTACCACTTAAAATTAAAATTCCCAAGAATACATGAAATTCGTCAAATTCAATTGAAATATTTTGATTTTTTAGGGCACCATAATTTGTTGTTTCTTTAATTAAATACTTTATTATTTTTCTGGACTTAAAAAATGACTAAATTTCAACATAAACTAAATACTTATTCCTTATCAGGATTTAATAGGTTTTTGGATTAAATAAAAATAAAAAACATTTTATAAAACAGTTTTTATTAGCTTTAAATAACAATGTATTTATTATGTTCTATTTGCAAAACCGGAGAAATATTTGTAGTCGACATCAAAACATATCGATGATTGAAAGGTAAAAAAGGAGTGAGGAGCAATTAAAAAATTAGAAAAACTCGCTTTAAATGGAAACTTGAGACATACCTAAAGCAACAGTTATCTATTCTGCTGGTCCAACAGCATAGTTCATTCATCAGCATTAGTTCATTATTGAAATGCAAACATATGACACTTATATTTTTCTTAATTTTACAGATTATTTTTAAAGAAAGTTTACCAGTTTCTTATAAATATTTTTTTATTATTTGCTAGATTTGTAAACCATGTGTTGGTATAACTAATATTCAGTTCATTATAAAGTGATCTATTACTGCTTCCCAGGTCACTTACCATGGCTACTAACTAGAAACCTACACAAGTAATTATACACAATTAATAAAAAAATAATACAGGAAAAACCAATTCAGTTTTTCTCAAAAATTCTTATTGCTAACTGTAACAATCATTTGAAATATGCAATAACTTAATGATTCAGAATAGTTTTTTACTTCAAATATTTTTCCTTGGAAAGTTTGCGTCAAAGTTTTAAAAGACTGGTTGCTTTCATGCTTAGAACAATCCTCTTAATATTATGACTTGGGCATAACTGTATGGCCTGAGAGTTTCGCCATTTGACTTATCATATAAATAATTCTTTTTTATTTTCATTTCATCAAAGCACATTACACATACTTTGTCTATATTAGAAGTTTCAGTCAATTTCATAAATTGAAAAACATTTTTTAATATTCGTGTGGCAATTTTTTTTATGCATGATCAAAGATTTATCACAGCAGGAAAGGGAGATTTTTAAGCTGTTTACTGCTGAAAAGCTTTCCGATCAGGTCTTGTCTTTTTTCTAAAATTTTAATTTTTTTTAAATCAGCAATTGTTTTATCTTTTTAAATTTTATCTTTGTAAATAATTAAAACAAAATCACTAAATGGTAGAAAAATTAAATGCATTGAAATGATTTACTATTGATGATTGTAAATAATCAAAACAGAATATATACTCACTGCTAAGAGATGATTCTTATGTCAAACTAGTACAAGGAAAATTTATTGCCAAGCAATCACCTGAAATTGTACTACTAGTGAAACTGTTAGTAGTACCATTCCCATTGCTCTTATTTAAATTAGTGTGGTTAGTATCACATCTGTACCAAAAATTAAATAACAGAAATAATTGAAACACAATAAAAGTTTCCAATACTTACACTTGTAAAAGTTCCCCCCCTTTCTTTCACAAAAGAAAAAACTTTCTTTTGTTGTCTTCTTTCTGGTCGCTTTTCCCTTAACGAGTCTTTATTTTTTGAAGAGAAGAGCAAATTTTTTGAAGGAACATCTTTTTTTAAGCATCTATAAAAATATTTTTGGGTGTACCCAGTAGTTCATGTTTTAAATTTCGCACATAATCATCTTTGATGAAATGATTGGAACAAATACAAGCACTATTTAAATTAACATGATCTTCTCGCCGGCATCTTTGCTACCAAATACTTTTTTTCTTTTGGGATCCTAAAAAACTTTACATCGTTCGTATAACACTTTGACTAGTTGTCCACATTATCACCTGCGACAGCACACCTCATTTGCACCAATATTTTTAAATCAACCTTACAACCGTAACAAGCTCTAAATGAACACATTAAACAAAATGTCGAGATTGTCACCAACTAACGTCACTTGACATTTAATAGCTCCGCCCACATCTGTGCGGTATCATATCTTCGCTTGTATATATCATGACACCCGTCCGATATCCCTCCCCCGGGGCGGAAGGGTGAGTAGGGTGAGTAGGGTGAGAGAGAAGGGCAGGTAAAGAAACTCGACCTCGCATGTAAACAGGTAGCCGCCAAGGAGCTCTCCTCTCCCACTCTTGAATCTCCCAAGGGGATACGTGCCGTGACCCTACACCCGTAATGGGAAGGAGCGTGTTAGGGACACAGCTCGTTCAACCTTACCTTGGTTCTATGGAATGAGAGTAGAGTAGTCCCTATGGTTCTATGGAACGAGAGGTTCGTTTCGGATACTAGGAGTGTAGACTGGTGACCGTAACGCCAAAGCGCCATGCGTGCGTTTCTACAAACCCGTCACGTCAAGAAACGGCTCTCTACCTCTCATTCCTTCCCATTAGTCGCCTCGTACGACAAGCAGAGATAAATTAACTCGGCCGTATTCTTATGTTCGCGAGCCGAACGGGGTACGTTTTCAGACAGTCGGGAAGATACAAACTCAAACACGGAAAGTCAGAACATGTGTCCTGCTATTTTCACTATTCCAGTGTAATGCTGCAAAAAGCGCCACCTATTTTGGTAGCCTTAAATGAAAACGGCTATCGTTTTTTGTCTTTGTGAGCTGTATGAAATGTGTATAAGATTACACATTTCAGCAAGAGTTCAGCAAAGCTTAGCTTAATATTTTCAGTCAAATGTTAAGAATGGTTAAGTAAAAAATGGCAATCTTTTATTTGCAGAATAATACTAATATCTATATTTTATTAAATATATATTTCTAACTGGCAAAAAAAATTTCGGTTTTGGCAACCCTGCCTAAATAGTAACAATATCTTATACATATTTTTTCCTTATGACTCCATCTTTTACTGAACAGATATGAGTTTATACTGAAGTATTGCTTTGTTGGTCGAATAAAGCAACACGCTGTATTTCATATGCTTCTGTTTTCCGTTTAAGTATATTATTTTATACTATAAAACCCATAATAGGAAACTAATGAAATTAATATAAAAATTAAGGTCGTCCATAGATAAATAAAATAAATGGTCTACATATCTATGTAAATAATATAATTTGAACGTTTTGACGGATTTTTAGTTACGTCCAGATTTTTACACTCTTCTATGTTATTACCACTCGTACACTACCTTTACCTTAAATGAGTTATTCTGTATATTCACTACATTATTTGAATTTTCCAAAGGAATGTTAGATTATATCAAACTTGGATGTTGACTTAAATAAGAAACCGTTATGCTGAACGTTCAATTCAAATATTTATTCAACTGTCGAGATGAAATAAAACAACAAACTACAAGCTCATTTGTCAAGGCTGTCTGATACGGATAATCCGTAGATCGTTGAGACAAGATAAGCTTTAAGAAAAACCAACCGAATTTTTTTTATGGGATTTGGATTTGTTTATGGAAATATTAGGATAAACGGAGAAGTACACGGTGCACACAAATTATTATCTGTATATATATAATAAATATTGGATAAAATACCGAACAGCTTCATTCATACTTCGGCACATTCGTTATTATGGTACAGTAGATCAGGTTCAAGCAGACCTGATAATCAACATCCTGAAACTCACAGTAAAAAACTCCTCTATTAGAAGTCAAAATCAATTGTTGTAGTTCCCTAAAACACCATTTATACAGGGACCCTTATGGTAAACTGTGCTAAGGTATTCACAAAAAAATAGACTACTGATGTAGTAACAACTATAGAGAGCCTGTGGGATTAAGCAGACTTAAATGTAGTCGATTCCAACAAGATGCCCAAAAACTCCATAGTACTCACCTGCATCCCCAATAAAAAAGCTGAGAACGCAACAATCTGTTTAGCAAGGCAAAATAAAAACCTTGTAACGAAAATATTTTGCCTACCACATGGGGTATTACTATGGGGCTGAAAGTTGGGGCCAGAAACTATTGGGGTGCAGATAGGGCAAGCAAAATAATCGAAACATATGCGAACGGCACTCAGGATTTGTTAAGAGAGCTGGGGTCATGGATAAGTAAATGACAAAGGGGTTGGATTGGGGCAACTACAAAAATATTAAACAAAAGGTCATGAATCTTTTGGGACAAACAAAACAAAAAGAAACAGGAAACATCTCTAGTAATTTAAAAATGACGCCACTTCGAGGTGTATAATTATAAATATTACAACAGCTAGTTGTAACTAGCGAAATAAGTAATAAAAATGAAAAACATATATTTTTCAAACGAAACTCAAAAAGGGTTAGCTAAAAAAATAAACAAATTGTTAAGAAAAAATTTAACATTTATTGTTGTGTCACCACAATCAGTTACAAAAATAAGAAAATGCAAGAAAATATTACCTCAAATAGTCGCAAAATACAAAAATACAAAAAAGAACTTACATGTGGCATCTGTTTTCAAATTCTGTTGCTACAAAACTGCATGGAGGTTAACCTTAAAAAAAAAAAAAACAAAACAATATCAAAAATACTAAAACGAGCTGTCATAAATGAGCATTAAATTTAAAACAAATAAAATGACAGCTAAAATTAAAACCTAAAATTTACAATTTTTTAAAAAAAACAAAAATTTAAATTGTTACGAAAGCAATTATTGTTATAAAAGAATGTCTGTCTTTACTTTAAAATTTGATCACAAAAAAGAGTTTCACAAAAATTACACTTGAGGTGTAAACGGAACTTCTTAAAAACTCAACAATGGCTGAGAATCTCTGACACACGAACAAACAGGAAATTGGGTCACTGGAACACAAACCTTGGAAACTATGGCCACAAACTGGACTTGGCTTCTTAAAAACATGAATAGGTACAACTGGATACAATGGCAACATTTCAAAACTCACTTAAAACTGTAACTGATCCATTAAACTGCTACTATATTTTACATATTCTTCATAAAAAAAGACGAACAACGAGGAACATTTCAAATTTGACGTAAAATTAGGATACAACGTTAAAAACCACCGCTCTTCATCGCGGCTCCAACGAAAGTGATGAAATTATCTTTTAAAATTCATCGCATAACTTGAAATAAATAAAACACAACAGAAATTAAGACGTAAATTATTAATTTTAAAACGCAGTACATTGGGCGGTTTAAATCAAAGAATTATCGAAAGGAAAATACGCAGCTGCGAAATAAATAAACAACTCTAAAATGGTTTATATTAACTCGAGCCGCCTAAGAAGGAATTGCTAACTTTTAAGGTGTATTACAGACTTGAACAGATATTCTTCCAAACGATCAGAAGCCTCGATGGTTCCAATCGGAGTCCCACAAGAGAACCTCCAGCATAGTGAGACAGTTTCGGCAGAACTTACTGTTGTAGTACTGTTATTTACAAGGGCAAAATAAGAGGTCTATGCGGTATTTGTGGATAACTTATATATAGCCAGTCTGGCAAGTCCCAAGGACCTGCATAATAGTCAAAAGACATATCAAAACACTACCGTTAATGAATTTATGTCCCAGGGACTTAACCAAGTAAATAAATAGATACTAGAGGGGGAAGTATAAAAGAGATAATTCTCGAATCAGCATACCTCCTATATGATGATACTAAACAATCACCATTAAGGGATTTGGAACAGCTATTGAGAGATTGCAGGAAAAATGGACTGCAATTAGTCATTGGCTGTGATTTGTATGCGCACCATCTGACTTGGGGCAGTACAAACACCAATGCAAGAGGTGACTTATTGACATCATAAATCAATGACATACTAAACGTAGAAATCAAATAATTTTTTGTAACTTCATAATGGAAGGAGGTAATTTATATAACAGTAACCACGACTCACGTACCTGGAACTGTTGTGTTAGATGCTGTTCTGTTTAGACTATCGACATATTTGTTTTAAAACCACAAGCAATGATCCTATCAAGTAAACATCATAATCCTCGTATAATAAACAAGCAAGCATATTATTCATTATTGGAATATTGATTAAGCAGGGTTAAATGAACAATAAGGCATACATCGGGCGTAGACGTGACTGCCGAAGAATTTTAAGAGGTTGTCATGTTCGAATTTAACTACCCGGAGATAGTGAGGAATTAAAATAGAAAAGTACCCTGGTGGAATGATAACTTTGTAAATTAACGGCAAAAGTTAGACAAAAATTGATTGATAAAAGATCAGGTGAGTGGGGCGATTATTGCAAAGTTGTGACTAAAAACTAAAAACGGCAAAAGAGAATCGTCGATAAATTATTGCGAGGAGATCGAACAGACTGCAGCCTCAGATAAGTATTTCATTGCTCAAAAAGAAGTCACGGTAATACACTCAGAATGATAAAGAGGCCCGGAAAGAATTTTTTAGGATGCACTTTCCTGAGTCTGAAACCAAACTGATATCACTAGACACATGGCAGACTAGACTGTATACCATGACATATGGTTCTAGGTAAAACTGACGTGAGGCAAAAAAACTCACCGTGTCCAGATAACCGGACAGGAAAAAGCTAAGTCCCTACAAACAATAAGACTTATTCGTACTGAAGACTAGAAAAAGCGCTCGATAGACCTATTAGGGATAGTGTATTGTTACTCCGTTACATCAGAGACAGTACGTGTATCGAGCAAAAGTCTTCACACATTGGTGCATTTCTCGATTGAGGGAGCATTCAAGAACACCTTCTACGAAGCAATCACAAGAGCGATTCCTCTAAATGAAATAGATGGAACAAGCTGCAGATGAATAGAATGCATGCTGAGGAGCAGTGTGATATATGCAACTATGTATGGGCTGAAAGCTACACTAAGCAACGATAGGCATTATATCCTAAGCTATGCAAATGACCTACGTATCTTTGCCCACTGCAAAATTAATGGCACAATCACAGACATACAACGTACTCTGACTGTAGTTACAGAATGGACTTCAAATGCATGATTTACCATTAGTCCTCTGAAGTCAAAAATCATAAAATTTATTGAAAGAGCAGATAGAACGAATAACCAAGACAACGAAAACCACGTTAATAGTATCCAGATTCACAAAAAATGTGGGGTTTAAAACCAGACATGTTATATTGGTTGTGTAACATGCTGATAAAACCCACAATTACATATGCATTAATGGTATGGTGTTTACCATTCTATGGTAAGAGAGAAAAGAGAAAAGAGAGAAAAGAGAGAAAAGACTAAGAGAAAATCTGAGCTTTGTACTATTTAGATCAGAATATATCAAAATAAATAAAACTGGAGATGTCGAATGGATGATGATTTCTGACCATATGGCATAAAGATACAAGCCTAATGTACCTCTCCAAGTGCACATTGGCCCACAAGAAGAATGGGACAGAGATATCTCTCGAGGTTATATCTGGTATATAGACGGATCTAAAACTGCAGAAGGGTCAGGTGCAGGAATATTCGGTAGTGGTAAAAATTTCAACAGTTTCATTTAACTAGGAGAATATACCTCTATATTTTAGGCAAATAGTTTTGAAACTTTGCAGTGTGCAAGAGAAATTATTAACTTAAGTGCATTCAATCTTAAGCGGAATAATATATAGGCACATGCAGCCAAGTAGCCATTGGGGCTCTCATAAGTCCTAAGGTGGATTCTAGGCTAATGTGGGAATTTCGATACAAACTCGACAAACTAGCGAAAAATTACAGTATACAATGGTATGGATTTTAGGTTATCGAGAATGGAAGAGCTTATACACTTGCCAGGAGAGTATCAGCTACAATATACTTCCGTCTAGAGCCGGCCGTGAGAGTGCCAAAAACCTTCTTCCGCGACCAGAAAAAAGCTTCGATCCGAAGCCAACACAACTCACACTGTGAAAATATACCTATTCAAAACATATGGTGAGTAGGAATTAGCTTAGAGTCCAGTAACAGGCTTTCTTACTGAAAATGCGCTGGTTAAAGGACACTACTTATACACAATGAGACTATTTAATAGAGAGTTTAGTTGCATACTCCCAGCCAAGAACAAGAAACAGTCAACCATATCTTACATGGCCGCGAGGCATAGGATCGTAGGTTATATGATTTTTAGTTTTGGTATTAGAAGACTGTGAATAAATTAATATGAGTATTAGAAGACTGTAAGTTAATAAAACAAACACAATACAATACGTTGATCTATGTTCCGTTAGTACATGGCTCATCAGACTGATTTTTCCATAGTTTGGGCATCTATTTGCTCTCCACTCTTAAGTATATGCATGCAAGTCGACTAAAAATTTGAATCTCTTTTACAAAAACTTTATCTTTAGCTTTATCAATAGAGATAAAGCAAATAGTGGAGTAGCAATATATATTAACCAAATGTACGAAGCACGACTAATACCTTTAAATACATCCTTAGAAGCTATTGCAGTCACAATTAATAGTAATATAAACTACTTTAACAGATCCCATCTCCCCGTATACTCGTAGGAGATTTTACTAGTCATAGCCTCTACTGGGGATCCAAATTGCCATCATTAAAAGGAAAAGTGCTAGAACAATTATTTGACAGTAACAATGCAAACATCTTAAATACAGGTGAACCCACAACATTCATAATACAAACAGGAGAATCCTCAATTATTAACCTGAGCGTGAGCGATCTGATCCTACAAACATTTTTAAATTGAAAAGTCCCTCCCTATTTGTGGGGTAGTGATCACTTTCCTCTTCTTATAACCCGTCCTTTTAAAACCAACTTAACAACCCTTCTCTCCAAATGGAAATTAGTCCAGGCAAATTGGACACTCTTTTCAGACCAAGCAGACTAAAAACTCCCATCATCCCTGACCATCCAGAATTATTTAAGGTACCATTGAAAGCGGGTACAAAGCAATCGGAAAAATCAAAACTCACACGCCAGTACCGTGGTGAAATGGCCAATGTGACGAAGCCTTAAAACAAATTTAGATGATGTCTTACTACACAAAATCAAATAGAATATAAAAAACTAAAAGCTTAATCTTGATATCAGATTAACCAAACCTAAAATCAACTGGAAAGCTTTCGTGGTATCCATCAACAAATCTACTCCGTGTCCGCAGTATGGGAAAAATTGTTCAACTATCTGGAAAACAGCAAAACGCCCAAATTTAGTATTTTAAAACATGATGGCGAATTAATTATCTCAACAGAAGAAATCACAACAATTTTTTCTGACCTTTCTGAACAAAATTCCAGCACTAACAACTACTCTTCAAATTTTCTCCAGTTTAAATTTAGAAATAAAAAAGAGATAATCATCACAGAAAACACGGATGACTACATAAACTTTTTAATTTCACCGGAAGAACTGGACAATCCATGGTTTGGGATTAAAAACTCTTCTCCAGATCCAGATGATATATCAATAATTTTTCTCCAAAAAATAAACAAAAACGCTAGAATATACCTACTTAATGTTTTAATCTAATCAGTGGATCGTGTGACTAATGTTGAGATCCTACGTAGAATAGGCAAGGAATGCGAGATTATAGAATATCTTGGCCATATTATGAGGAATGAACAGAGATACGACTTGTTACAACTCATTCTTCAGGGCAAGGTATTTGGAAAGAGAGGACCAGGAGAAGAAGAATATCTTGGCTTTAAAACCTAAGAAAGTGGTTTAATACATCGACAACCAAACTATTCAGAATAGCAGTAAGCAAAGTTAGGATAGCCATGTTGATCTCCAACATCCGGAACGGATAGGCACCGTAAGAAGAAGAAATGTTTTAAGCCAAATGTGGGTACAGCACTACTTTCCAAAGTCTTAATCAGTATCATATATTATCCCAATCCCTAAACCTCAAAAACCGAAAACAGATACTCAGTAATATACACTATTTCCCTAACCTCGGCAATCTGTAAACTATTTGAAAAGGCAGAACGGTTTTCATCAAAATAGATCCACGACGGTTAACCTAGTTGCAATTCAATATCTTGGAACAATTTCAACAAAATGTTAAAGTATCTTCAGAAATAGTCTCATAAAATAAGACTCAGCTTCTCTAATGAAAATACAAAAAGTCTGCTCTTCTCAAAAAAGCTAAGAGAGGACAATCTAGCTTTAACGTTAAATGGCAAGAATCTGATCTTTGTAAAAGAGCATTAATATTTTAAAGACAATGTCGAACATTACTTGGGACAACGATAAGGCAAATCTTCTATGAATCTTTTTATTCTTAATTCGATCAAAAATTGACTACGACTCAATGGTTTATAACTCAGCTAAGAAATTTATTCTTAAAGAAGTAGATGTAATTCAAAATAGATGACTGCGAGTCGCTTCTGGTGCTTGTCGAACAAACGCTATACTAAGTATATGTAGTGAGTTGGTGCAACCTCTTCTAGAATTTAAAAGAGATTTTTTAAGTTTGTCGTTTTCTTATAAAGTTCTATCGTCTCCAATTATCCCAGTCTACCATAACATTTATAACAATAGTTTCAGACACTACTTTTCATTTCACCCTCAATGCGATCCGTCTTTTTATGAATGAATTAATCGATTGGTACTTCATAAATATAGCATAACATTCCAGACAATATACCACCCTCTACGAAAACCCTCCTTCTACATGGACTGTAAATAAACCACTAGTGATTACTAATCTATTAAAATTTAATAAACATGATTCTCATCAGCCATATTAAGAAATAAAATCAAAGACATTGTGGATAGATTTAGCGACTACTGACAGATATACACTGATGCATCAAAAACAACGGACGGAGTGGGGGCAGCAATTTTTTCTAATACTCATAATGCTAAATTTAAGTTTCATAACAACTGGATTATCTCCAATGCAGAACTGTACGCAATCCTTGAAAATCTAGAATCCGTTAACAAAACGGACTAGAGAAAATACACAATCATAACTGACTTAATGAATGCCCTTTGTGACATCCAATACATATACTCCAGAAACCTTATTTATAACGACATTTACAAAGAACTTAAAAATACTGCAAACGAAAAGCCCCACGTGGTATTAATCTGGGTTTCATCTTATATTGATGTACACGGTAAGGAGGTAGTGGACTGCCTAGCTTATAAAGCAGCGATAGTCAAGTTCAACTAAATAAAATAGTGCCAGGTGATCTTAAATTGTGCTTAAAAGATATTGCAAACTGAAACAAATGGTTGCAGTGTTCCGAAAAATAAGTCAAATTAAAGACAATGCTTTACGAAAACAAGATTTTTTGTTGGAAAAAACAAGTTGGTAGAATTAAACGGACATTTGTTCAACAAATTAGTCTTGTCCAATTAGTTGGAAGTGATTACTTGTCTTGTAGTTACTTCCAACTCGAAGGACCACCTATTGGCGTGGGAAATAATAACGCAAGCAGTTCAAACAATACTTAATTTAATAATTGAATGTTACTACAACTAAGTTACCATGTAGTCAAAGTTTACCACACAGCGACACACTACACTAGCACTGATACAGATTAAAATGTTACTACTAATTATCACTTCGACTAAGGACGTTTTCTTCTATATGAATGTACTTGATTAATACTGAGCGTTCAGCTTTTAACTATAAGCTATGTAACGATAACAAAAATTCGAGAGATAAAACTCTAAAACAAGAAGCGACCAGCTTAGCTGGGATACAATTTGATACTACTACGCGAGAGCCCAAACTCTTAAACCAGAAATGCGTCGAATTTCACCGAATCGAAACTAAACACTAATATGCGAGAGCGATCAGCTAAGTTGGCATAAAATGTTATACTGAAAATATTTAAAATTCTGATTGCAATTCCTCATTATTGCAAGGGATTCGCAGGGGACGGTGGACAACTTACAGCCTACCTACAGAGGTAGGTAAAACCGATCTTTTGAATTCTTGTCTAACAGGAACATTTTTGGAATTAGCCTCAGAAAGTTAATCTGTGGGTAAAAATATCTATTGAATAGACTTTCGGCTTTTATGAGAATTTTCTAAAGAATTTACCTAGGTATACTTTAAGAAGTGTAAGTTAATTGCTGGATACATTTCTTACAGAAATTTATCCACAAGTTATCTTTACTCGATTACGACTTGGTCACACCCGCCATACACATATTTACCGAATCACATGAGACAAGTACATACTGCAACCAGTGTCTAACCAAAAGTACAGTTAAACATATTTGAACCGAATTTCGAATTTTCCAGGACACGAGACGTAAACTCAACCTTTATAAAGTTTTTAACGGCTATAGGCATATAATATATTTAAATTAAAATCTAGTTTGTATTACAAATTATATCAATCCTTTCAGTATGTATGTACTTATTATTGTAACCTTTTTTTTGTTTTAATATGCATTTTCCATTGTTGTCGTCTATAACCCCAATGGTTCGGACGACATTAAATAAATTAAAAAAAAACTATGTTATGTTTTATATCTTAATTTATATAATTGAACATGCATTTTAATCAGGTAATCGCCAATTCCATAAATAGTTCAATTTTCATTGTTTCGTGTTAGCTCTAAATTGTCATTTGGCTTATAAATATTATTTTTCAATATTGAATAATAAACGTAATCAATTAACACATTATATTTGTTTCAGTACTTCGTTTTTGATTTTCACATGCCGCCAATAATGTTATTCGACAAAATCATAATGCTGTCGGTAAGTTTTTATTTTATATATTTTATATAAAGTAGTAAATTGATTAAAAAACACACTTATGGGTTTATTTTTGTTCACTTTTTATAAACTAATATCATTATAATAGAGGTACATATATTTTTTGTGAAATAAAATTAAGTTAAATTTTATTTCCTAGAAGCAAAAACCATTGGCAATCAAACTAAAATTATGACTGGGGTAATTACCAATAGTTTATGCATTTTTCTATAATTGAATCGGTCGTTTCAAAAAACAACATTAAGTCAACAAAAAGCACTTATATAGGAGAGGCTAAAATTAAATAAATAAATAAATAAATTGGTTAAATTCGTTACGTAGAGTTTACTATTTTTACTGCGAATTAATAACAATTGTAGTATAAAGTATGTTTATTTTGATGTATCTTCACTTTGTAAACCATTTCCAAATCTCAAGTCAAAATCAAAACGCCAAAATAAACATATTTTACACTAAAATTGTGATTATTTTCAATTAAAAATAGTAAATTGTATTAAGATGCTGCAAGAAAATAGCTTCCGAACAGTATTATGTACCAAGACTATTTAAAATTTACGTAAAAACATGCTTTTAATATAAATAATATACACTATAGGTTTTTCGACAAAGATGTTTTTCATCATCATCATATTGGTGCTACAGTCCTTAGAGGGCCTCGACCTTTTCAAGCTTTCTACTCCATTCTGTTCTGTCCCTTGCTTACATTTTCCAATCTCCGACTCCGATCTCCTCGGCATCTTGTCTTATCCCGTCCATCCCCCTCAGCTTTGGTCTACGTCGTGTTCTCAAAAAAAAAAAATGTTTTCAAAAAGATGTTTTTGAAAAAATTAAATTTTGGATCGTGACTTATGTAGTTTATGCAATGAATAAAAGTAGCCAGCATCACAACGATAAATTAAACAAAATAAATATAAATTAAGTCGATTAAATAAAGTTATTTTAATAGGAATTGTACAGGTGAGTTCTGAGCTATATACTGCTGTGAAACTTTTTAACGAGCTTACCTTCACAAGAGCCCTGATCATAATAGATTTCCTTAGCTCTCTCATTAAAACATATTTTTCCGAAACATTCTGTTGAAAAGTTACTAAAATACCAGCTATCCCAAGCTTATCAACATGGAAGAAGAGTTTAATTTTTGTGAGTACCATCACACGTCGGAATATAAGGAAACGAAGAAACTAACAAGACTGCACGACATTCATTTTTAAGCGATTATTCGAAGCCTATAGACAAGTGTGTTTACAGTCACTTAAAAGCTTATTTTAAAAATGTGTTGTGTTTGTTGCGAAACATCAATTTAGTATAAGCTGAATAAGATCAAGTGTAAAGTTTCCCAGTGGATTCCATCGCTGCTTAACAGGCGTGAACAAATTGTGCTTGCGCCTACGTCTAGGACATATCAAATTATCTTTTCACAAAGAATTACCTACCCATATGTTATCAGTGTAACGTTCGATTAACATTTGAACACTTTTTAATAAATTTTAGTAAATACGATAAAGAAAGACGTCATTACAATATCTCGAACTCTCTAGGAGAAGCCCTAGGTCAGGGGTGTTCTAGGTATCCTAATCTATAGAAATTTAATTTTGATATTTATAATTTGTTTCGTCGCTAATAACCTTTTGGTGGATGGGAACCAAAGGAATTTTGCACTATGAAACAATATTATACTTACTATCATCTTGTGTATCTTCTCCCCCTTCTACCAGATATTGTACCGTTGTTAACTGAACTTGTTGATTATTTTCTATTTTGTTGGGGTTTATTAAAAGACAGTTATTTGGATATGCTTGTTCTGTGGATCTGTGGTAATTTTATGACGTGATTCAATGTTTTTCTTAATAAGCTGAACGTGTGAAAGCTTAAACCATCAATAAACTGAAGGGCTATAACAGTCCATTTTTTTTGGTTTTTATTTAAAGTATCTCCGGGTAGCGGGTAGGAACTCCTTTGGATAATCCTATCAGGGAAAATGAATCTTTGCTCTCTGCAGATTCCAGGTGTTTCCTGACCCGGGCAACTACTACCTGCTTAGGGTCCCTTATCCAGGGTAACGGATGAAGTCCACAACGACAGCCACGGTGTAGAAGAATACCTTTGGTACGGTGTGGATGGCGGAAGTGGCAATCTCTTGATTTTAGAGGTTGTATAAAATCTCTAAAAAAGAGGAGTAACACCTCTTAAAAAAAGAAAACCAGGATTCAACTGGACCGGTCGATAGCACCCTGTAAGGACTGCTTGTCTAGGATTACAGACGAAGGGTAGATGATGCTCTTAGACTGCAGTAAAAGCAAATGGTCTAGGAGAAGGAAAACTCAAAAATTAAACGCTGGCCCTCCAAGTCGGGAGGGCGATAAATGAGAGACTGATAAAAATGAATCTTACGATTAAAGGACACAAATACACAATCTTGGGTGTATACGCAGTAAATAATAACACACCAGTAAACATTACAAACGATTTTTTTGAAAAATTGAATTTAGAGGTTGCACAAGTCGGCACATCTCGAGAAATTATCATATTGGGAGATTTAAACATCAAAACTGAAAAAACCCATAACGCAGTTATAGGTCAATTCGTAAAGGAGCACGTAAATGATAATGGTACCAGACTAATATCACTATATGTACAAAATGAAATAAAAATTGCAAATGGATTTTTTCAACACAGACACGTACACAGATACAAATGGACGCAAAATACGAGAGGGTTAAAATCAATCATAGACTACACAATCATACGACAAAATACAAATATGATTGTACAAGATGTAAGAGTATTGAGAGGAGCTATCTATGAAAGTGATCATTACTTACTAAAAGCTAAGATCACATTTGGAGTAAATAAACCCAAAGAAGAAAAAGAAGTAAATGAAAGGGAGAAAGTAATACAGAATAGATATAACCTAATCAGCTTAGAACACGAAAGCGTGAGGGAATTATGCAGGAATTGATTAAATTAAAAGTTGTAAAATAAACAATTTAATAATAATGAAAAACATTACATAAAAAGGTGTCTCCAGGAGGCAGCAACAGAAGCCATTGGATACCAAATCCAGAATCAAAGGAAACTTCCATATTGGTTTAACGAAGAAATAAAACAAGAAATAAAGAAGAAAAGAGATCAATATTAAAAATTCTTAAATACCAAGAATATAAAGGATAAAATAATCTACAAGAAATCTCAAGCTTAAGTACGAAAAATGATTTGTCGGAAGAAAAATGAAGCATGGCACCACAAGCGTAACATGATAAATTTACATCTAGGAGGACAAAGAAGCACAGAAAGTTGGAGAGTCCTAAAATCTTTACAAGATAAGAATAGAGACATATTGTCAACACTAACAATGGATGACTTGGACCAATATTTTGAGAAACTCCTAAGGGAAGATAGGCCACAATTTAAATACAGCAACGAAACACAAAAGATAAATATTTTAACTTCGGCTATACGAATAACAACGAAAGAAGTGGAAAATGTATATAGATCTCTAAAAAATAACAATACACCGGGTTCAGGTAACATCCCTGCAAAGTTAATTAAGCACGGTACAACCAAACTATAAACAAGTTTAGCCAAACTGTTTTAAAACTGTATTAATGGAATGACAGCCCCAGATGAGTGAAAGACATCATTTATATCCACTATATACAAAAAAGGCAGAAGGGATGAATGTAACAATTACAGAGGTATTACCGTGACAAACTCGGTCAGTAGAATATATAGAAAAATAATAAAAACAGAATAGAAAGCGAATATGAAGACATAGAGGCTGAGGAACAGGCAGGATTTAGGTCAGGTAGATCTACTGTTAGCCATTTGTTTTGCATTACACAGATTATTGAAAAGAAAATAGCCGTTAATCAAGAAGTTCATTTATTGTATGTAGACCTACGAAAGGACTATGATAGCGTACCACATTATAAATTATGGGAAGCGTTAGAGAAAATAAACATAAACATGAATTTACTAAATGCAGCGAAAGAACTGTACGCTAATGCTAACTCAAAGGTAAAGGTTGGAAATAACTTGTGAAGTGGATTCCAAATAAATAAAAGCCTTAAGCAGGGCTATTGTCTCTCCCCGACATTATTTAAAATTTATCTAGAACAGGCTCTAAAACTGTGGAAGGGCAAATGTAGAAATATGGGAATGCCGATTAACAACACTAGCATATACACTTTGTCATTTGCAGATGATCAAGTAGTGATATCACAAGATTATAAAGATATTGAGTATATGACTCGAAAATTAATTGAGAAGTATAAAAAATGGGGACTTGAAATCAATATCCAAAAAACCGAGTATATGTGCATCGGCGAGAAACAACAAAACCTCATATTGGAAGATGAAGAAGTTATCAAACATTGCAACACATACAAATCCAAGCAAGAAAAACAATTTCCCTTCTTGAGACTAATACAAAAACATTACTATTGAGTATCCTTTGAGATCAATCAATCTCTAATAATAACAAACACAAGATACATAATACAATCATTAACAGTATAATTACCTACAGCAGTTAAGTATGGCAAATAAAGGAAAGATACAAGAAAAAACTTGAGGCAAAGGAAATGGATTTCTGGAGACATTCACCTAGAAAATCTAGACTAGAAAGAGTAACGAACAACAGAATAAGAGTAATTATGAAAGTAAAACATACAATAGTAGAGGATATTGGTACCCAACAAGTCAGATGGTACGGTCATGTACAGAGAATGTCTGAAGAACGTCTCCCAAAACAAGTCTTAATGTGAACCCCACAAAAAATGAAGAGGAAGACCCCGCCTTAGTTGGAGGGAAGGCATGAATAGAAAAATGAAAGACAGAGACATAGAAGAAGACTTATGGATGAACCGAGAGGAGTGGAACAGGGTAATGGAAGACGTAGAAGAACGTTTTAAATATATATATATATATATATATATATATATATATATATATATATATATATATATATATATATATTCAATTTATTTATGTAAAAAATATATTATTTATGTAACAATAAAACACTGAAAACTTTGTTTTCAAACTTCCATAAAATTTATTTTCATTTCATTTTCAATTTATTATCACTTTCTCAAGTGATCTAATTTTGGCATGCGTTTACATTTTATAGTCTCTAATGGAATAGGTTGAGGAGGGGAGAACTGTTTGTCTCAAGTTGGTCATTCAGAATTATATCTGAGTTTTTTAATTTGTTGATTTCCATAGATTCTAACAAGGATAGCTTAAGGCCTTTATTTTGAATGTGAAGAATTTTAAATTCGCCATTAAAATAATGACTGTGATCTAGAAGGTGAAGTGCGTATTTAGAATTTGTTTTTCTATTATTGAAAGTACTGTTATGTTCTGCTATTCGTTTATTAAAGTTTCTACCAGTTTGACCAATGTAAGTTTTTGGGCAGTCGCCACATTTAAGTTTGTACACACCACTGTGTAAGTGTTTTTTATTTTGGCTCTTGTTGTTTTTTATATATTTGCCTAGGTTGTTATTTGTTCGGAAAACTGGTTTTATTCCTTTCTTTTTTATATGTTTGGCTATTTTAGTTGATATTTTGCCTGTATATGTAATCGAACAGAAGGTACTGGGTTTTTTTCTGGTGGTGGAAATACTAATTTAAGAGCTTTCTTTTATAGTTTTTGATTTAACATTTTATTAATTGTTTGTTCGTTGTATCCGTTGTTTACTGCAATTTGCTTGTTGATGTTTAATTCTGTCTCAAAGTTGTATTTTGACATCGGAATTTCTGTTAATCTATGTAACATACTATGATAGGATGCCAGTTTATGTTGTGTTGGATGGGATGGCGAATAGTGTATAGTCGTGTCAGTATGGGTAGGTTTATGAAACATGGAAAAGTCATGATTGTTTTTAAGTCTGATAATTTTTAAATCTAAAAAGTTTATGGATTGATTTTGTTCTGTTTCTCTTCAAGAAGATGTAAAATATCAGATGTAATTATTGGATTTGTACTATTTTGGTCCAAAAGGTTTTTTACTAGAATAAAAGTTTTTGTAGGAGGGATACTAGGAAAACGATTTTTTAGGTACGTCAAATGAAATTAATCTGGAGTTCTTAGGTAATTGAATATGTCGTATTTTATAACTAGTTCTATTATATTTTTTATGGTAAATTTAGGTGAAAATTTAGTGTGTTCTAAAATAATGTCTAACAGTTTTTTTGAAAGCCTTGATGACGGAGCTGTATGAAAAGAAACTACAGGTCTCAGGTATATTGGGTGATTCGGTTTGGGAAAGTAAAAGTCGAGGCTTTTACTTTTGTTTTCTGCAATTAATTTAAGTATTTCGACATTGTTATTGCATGGGCCGGTGGCTTTCTCGTTGTTCTGAGCTTTTACTGCATAAATATCTTTTCGTTTTGTTATTTTTGGACCTTTTTTATTTATTCAATCATCCGTGGATGGTGGAGAACAATGTCTATCATCGTCAAAAAGTGTATTATTTCCATTTCTCCAGTTTTTCTTCTGTATCCATAATTATCTCTTTAATATTATTTCTTTATATTGTTTTTTGTTGCTTTCTGTGTCTACCTGTCATTCCTTTTACTTTTTTTATGGACAATAAAAGTGTCGTATATTTCCTAAATTTGTTCAATTTCTAGGCATTTGGTTGATATCAAGTTTTCTTTAGCTTCTCTGCACTTTTTTCTAATAATTTTATTGACTTGTTTGTATTTTATTGGGTTTTTTATGTTTTCATCTTACGTCCATAAGGTCCATGATCTCTGCGTTATCCATTCTGGTTTTATGTTGTTTTTTTGAACCCGCTGTAGTCTTCTTGTATCTTTATTATTTTCATTTGTAGAGCATTCCATGTTACTTCAACGTCAATCTGTACTTTCTATAGTGTTTCTATTTGTTTTTCCACCTTGATACTTATTTCATTTTTTTTCAGGGTTCTTTAGTTCTAAGATTTGCATTTTTATGATACTTTTCCCTTTTAACTTAAGAAACCTTTTTAGTCTAAAATCCATTATAACTGGATTGTGATCGCTATGAATGTCCAGAATATGTTTTAGTACATTTTATGTACTGTTGGAGGTCGTTATCGAGCAAAATAAAGTCAATTTGATTTCTAACAATTTTATCTTTTTTGTATGCCAGTGATTTTCAAGTATATAGCTTTCTAGGATGTTGTTTAAAGAAGTATTGGCTACTAACAGGTTGTTCTCTACGCAAAATTGTACCAGTCTATTACCGTACCGAGACCGCATTTTTCCTATGTTTTCTCCTTTGGCACTACGACCAATTTTGGCGTTAAAGACGCCCATAATCATCTACATCTCGCCTTGTTTTGTTAGTCGCATTATTTTATCTATAATGTTCTAAAAGTTTTTAATGTCTTCCTCTAATTTGTCATTTGTTGCAGCATAGACCTGAATAAGGTTTAGGTTTCTACGGGTTGTTCTTAATTTCAACATTGCTACTCTATCATTTAGGCAAATGAAGTCCATTACTGACTGTAATTTTGTCCCATACTAATATAGCCGTTCCATATTATTGTTCTGGGTCGGTTCCTCCTGACCAACAGATGTACCCATCTTTTGCTTTTTGTTTCCTGAACCAGGCCATCTTACTTCACTCATCCGCAAGATGCCTATTTTTATTTTTCTCATCTCGACTACAGTGTTTGCAAGTTTCCCAAGCATGAATAAGCTGCGTACGTTCCAGGTGGCAATGCGTATCATCTTGTCATATATTCGGATTCTTTGTCTACTTCCTTGGACCTTAATAGTAGTTGAGTGGGTGATTTTTCGCACCCTCTCCCCATTTAAGGAGTGCTCCGGACTGAGGGTCATTTTGTTGTTTGCGTCTGCTATTTAAATTTATAGGAAATATAATGGGGTGGTTTTCCCGTTACCTTTACCATCGGTACCACAACCATTCAAACTGCTCCAGTCATACTTGTAGTATTCCACTTTCAAGCCGGTCCAGGATCATTTCTTCTGCGCCTTTAGTTAGATAGATAGGAAATAGGTAACTAGATTTTGGAAAGACAAAAGGATGGGACATTATTTTTCTTCGTAAAGAATTTAGAGCAAAGCATAGCTCGCGTGGGCAGGGTTGCTTTCCTGAAGTAGGCCCATTCTCTACCAGGATCTTAAAAAAATGTGTCTACCCACTACCCCGAATCTCTCCATATCCACTCGTATAAAAATATTCGGTGAAAAACTACATAAGTCAACGAAATGATGTTTTTGCCTTGAACAAAGGAAACGATACGAAAAGATACTGGGACTTTTCGTATTGAAAGAGGCGTTCGGCAAGGAGACAACATGTCCCCTAAATTATTTACAACTTTGCTAGAATACGCTTGTAAAACAATAGATTGGAACGAAAAGGGCATCAATGTAGATGGAAAATTTTTAAATAACCTTAATTAATAATTTGCAGATGATATCGTTCTTATTTCAGACAGCTTTGATCAGGCACAGATAATGCTCCAAGAACTCCATACTGCCACAAAAAGAGTTGGTCTTAAAATAAATTTTTCAAAAACACAATTTATGACAAATTTAGTCCACAACAAAAACATCTCAGTAGAAGACAAAGATATTGAGCCAGTTGACTCCTATAAATACTTAGGCCATGAGATCAGAATAAGTCGAGACAACCAAACAATCGAGCTGAAAAGAAGAATAAACCTCGCTTGGGCTGCATTTGGAAGGATGAAGGATATTTTTAGGTCTAAGATTCCAATGTGTCTGAAAAGAAAAGTATTTAATCAATGTATTTTGCCAGTGATGACCTACGGCGCAGAAACCCTAACGCTCACAAGAACAACAGTGAGTAAACTACAAGTTGCGGAAAGAGCAATGGAGAGAATTATGTTAGGGATTTCTCTACGTGATAGAATACCCAATGCTACTATACGCAAAGGATCAGGAATAGCAGACGTTATTGAAAGGATAACAACACTAAAGTGGAACTGGGCAGGTCATGTAGCAAGATCAGTTGATGACCGGTGGGCAAAAAGAATTTTGGAATGGAGACCCCGAATACAAGCTTACAGAAATAGAGGTCGACCCCCAACGAGATGGACAGATGACATAAAAAGAGTGACTACAAATTGGATTCAAATGGCGCAAAATCGGACTAAGTGGAAAAGCATGCGAGAGGCCTATGTTCAGCAGTGGACGTTAGAGGCTAGTTGATTAAAGGAAACGATCTTGCAGTATTTTTATAGGATGAAATGAAACTTATGTGGTTTTTATTCAGAACTTTCTAATATAGATGCGTTAGTAAGAAGAAAATTTCATAAAAATATCAATAAAGTAGTTTTTGAAACGATCGATTCATTAATGATGCTGTATCTAACAGAATGCGTATTCTAAATAGTAATCTTGAATTACATTAAAGCATCTTAACTAAATAAGAATAATTAATTTTTTTATCAAATTAACAATTAAGAAAATATTTCTGGCACTAAAATTATGACAAAAAATATGTAGGGTACCCAAAATCTCTCCTGTCAAATCATAAACAGTGGACGTAATTTCATATGAATTTAACCTACACTACCTGGTTTATAAGCGAGGAACAATTCTTTAAAGATAGCTTTATAAAGTTGTCTTTTCTAAATATTTCAAGAATGGTACACAAAATCACCCCAGTTCAAACTTTGTACAATAATTAAACCAGTGCGGTGTTGGCAAACAAACCTATGTAAACGATGAAACGTATATGTAAATAAGAATTCTTTATTGCCACTATAAACTATTTAATTGATCGGAGTAAAGAAGCGATCTTATAGAACGTGGTGTGGCGTTATTTATCGGCGAAGAGAAATAGAAAATATGTAATAGAAAAATTTTACTATGGAGTGTTCTAACGAAGTTGTGTTTGTGTTTTGTAACAGACCTAACCCTTACTACTCACCATCGGCATGGTCAGACTGCATTTTGGGGTAGGTCGAGTGCATTTATCAAAAAGCAAATATTTACTAATTTCATAGTAACGTGGGATATCAACCGTTGTCTCTTTCCTGATTGTTAACAGGTTGACTGCCATGCGGTCGTATACAACCGACAGTTCAATAAGTACTGCATGCCATGGCGGTCGTATGTGACCGATTTGATATGGTCTGTGATATAGTTCCTGTTTTCCCAGAAGTCGTGTAGAGCAGAGGAATTATTGCAGTATTCGACCGCCGTGGCATACAGTTGTCGTACATACATATTAGTTTTAATTTTGGCTGAATAGGGGAGACTGAAATAATATCGAAATTTTGACAGATCTTTATTTCAAGTAAAAAATATAAAACTGCAAAAAAGGATCCATTACAAACTAAAAGACATACAAAAGTTAAATAAGAACATGAAAGAAATTAAAAATTATCGGATATTAGGAGTGTGGAGAGTGGAGAGGGAACAACTCTTCATAACAACCCTTACAGTATTTCTTAATTTTATCATACAGTCCTTCTTTTTTCACCAAAGTATGAGTTTGCATCGATCTTTTTGTAGTTCATATTTGTTGTTTCGGAATCATTCTGCAACTCAATGTTGTCTTTGGACGTTAAGATCGACTTTATTACATGCTCTCTAAAATCTGTTATTTTCGTCTTTTTATTGACTAGTTGGTTGAAAATAATGTGAGAATTTATGAGTGATGTACCAAGAAGAAATTTCACAGAGAGCTTCCTATACCAATTCAGTGGCTTTCGTAGAGGTAAATTATAAGTTGCCATCTGGTCTGACTGGTCAATTGAGGACTTTCCTCGGTGTATTTCATTACAGTCTAAAGTTTATGAACAACATCCCTTCGTCGCTAAATTGCTCGAGTTTCGGTAGTGTGTTTAGTAGATAGTAACAAGACATCTCTATTATCTTTCCACATCAAAACGCAGATATCTCTCTTGTTTTCCAACCCAAATGTTTCCCCTTTTTTCAATTGTTCATTTATTACTTCTTTTGGGTTTCCACGACGATTTGCTCTTGGCGTCCCAATATAGCCAGTTTCCTTGTAAAGTAAAATGTTAGCTCACTCTAGGCTTGTATAGTAGTTATCAGCTACTATCGTACGTCCTGAATTCAAAAGGCGTTCTGAGAGGTTAATCACTAGATTTGTTGGTACAAAAGCGTTACTTTCATTTTTCTCTTTACCTGCATAAATCCTTATATTCCACGTGTAGCCATTGTCACTACAAAGCTTAACTCTATACGTATGCGTCTTTTGCAGTATGTATTGCTTCATTACAAACCGACCTTGGAAAGGAATAACAGACTCATCAATGCACGCCCTGGTGGTGTCCATCGTCCAATACGCTCATATAACATATTACATAAAAATATGAAAATTATATCGTACTTGAACGTTCATTGCTTTCCAAAACCATACCAACCATTATTTTACCGCGAATTCCCATTTTATTTCAAGAAATAATAATTGTTTTTACCATCATCTAACTCTAAAAAAACACAAGCACAATCATCGTACTTGTCTTACTAACAATCAAACTTCTACTGATAAAATATTGGTGACAACAACCACTTAGCAGTCCACCAATAATACTCCACAAGTCTCACCATAAACAGAACGACCGCCCAACCGACCGCTTGGCACCATGGGAATAAGTATGTCGCCTACGCTCCGGCGGTCGTATTCAACAGCTGACATATTTTTTCAAAAATTTGGACTAATAAATAAAATTGGTGAAATATTAGTAATGGAAGTATTTCAGTTGGTTGCCAGATGCACTTTTTTTAACTTGGTACCATGGACTTTTTTAAACATTTTTTGGTGGCAGTCAACCTGTTAATAATTATTTTCTGTTTCTCTTTGCCAACGGTAAACTATCGAAGAGCGCCATTCCAGGAACTATCTGATTTCGGCTTAACAAGTATTTTCATTTAAATTTTTTATTTTAGAATATGCTTTATGTCAAATTTGAAAAATATTAGATATTTTTTAATGGTAATGTGTTGTTGTTTGAAAACTTTATCATGTACCCTTTTAGAGAAAAACAATTTAAACTTGCTTAATAATTTATGTAGGTTTGTACACCCACACACCAACACCAAGTTGGATTTCACAAATAAATAATTTTATGCATTAAAGTAATTGTTAGTTTTAATTAAATAATAAATTCGTTTTATTCATTTATTTAATATTTAATTAATTTTATTAAATTATAATTTCGAATATACATAATAACCTCACTAAAATTATATTTAGTTCACACAAAACGCAACAACAGTTGGAGAACAGGTCGCTTCTAGCGTAATTAGGCCTGCTCTATTACTTTAAAGGCTTAATAGTTGATTGCATATCATTTAAGTTTAAACTACCACAAGTTCTCCCAATGAAAGGTGAATACTTCGAAACACATGTAGAGCTATGTTGGAGGTTCAATTGAAAAGAAATGCAATCGTCTACTTTCATTTCAACTTCTTGACTCTACGTAAAATCTCCTTACTTTTTTTTTCTTTACAAAACAATACAAGGTCATTAACACTACAATTTAAAAATAATTTAATTATACCGGGTGCTCCAAAAAACGGTGGTACTAATATCAAAGTTATATTTTTTCTTATCGAACACCCTATACTTGATAACATTTTTAAATTGTCCGTAAAAAATAAGTTATACTTTTGTGAGGGTCCTCTATACCTAAATACAGGGTGTTTTGATTTATTTCGATTTTTTTTTAAATGTAAGGTTTTAAACAAAAATTAATGTCTACGAATCTAAGAATGGGAGACAAATTTCTTCAGGTCTTTAATAATAGACTATTTGTCATCTTTAAACAGATATTTATTGTGCCATATTATTTTTGATGATGTTCAAAATATTAAATTATTTTATTACCAAATTCAAGCTGTATTTTTAATGAAACACCCTATATTTTATTAGTTTGCCGTGTGGACAACTTACTTCGAATTTAATCTATATTAGGGTTTTCTTTACCTATCTCCTTTCATTTTCGAAATATGTATTTAAAAAAATTTTAATTTGTAAGCTTTAACAAATACTGTAATCAAGTATGCCGAGATACATATCACGTCAAATATCGGCCATATACCTAGCCTAAATACTTTTAACAATAACAGTGAAATTGTATCATTTTATCCCATAATAGGTTTTATTATTTTAGTTGAATTTGTCGTACATGTGACAATAAAAAATATTCGTATTTTAAATGGCATACCATATACAGGGTGGTCCTTAAGTAATTGTACAAAAAGAAACCGTAGATTCTACACTTTAAAATATTACGATTTAAGTCAAGTTGCTTTAATAAAATGTTAATATTAAGAAAGATACAGGGTGTTAAAGTGGAAATTTAAAATTTTATTTTTCGCTATAACTTTTATGTTTGTCAACATTTATGTATAAAAATTTGCAACTGGGTACTATCAAATATCAGAAACTTGAATTTAATGTATACTTTGATGTATCTGATAGAGGACGCCACATATGCCACATCTGTGTCATATATTTGCACTTAACTTTTGTGCTCTTTAAGTTATGGGTATTTTTAATAAAAAATATTAAAGATACATTATTTTAACAAAAAAAAGGTATACTTATTAATATCTTCAAAACTCAACAGTTTTCGAGATATTCACATTTTAGAAATCAACTACATAATTCTGATTTATCTCAATTACTCCAGGCAATGAAAGAAAATTAAATAAAAACATCAATACTTTTGAATTTTGGTATAAAATACCTTTAATAAAGTTAATAGTTAACGAATTATTAAATAAAATAAATATATCAGCAGGATAAAATAATAGGATTTGATAAATAACAGAATAAGTAGATTTTACATAAAACATTTTACGTTTTGTATTAAATTAAAGTCATAATCAAAATATTTTATTTACAAACCAAATTAAAAAATAGTTAAACTAAATAACGGTAAAATTTTTGTCAAAGTAAGTGTTTAATATGTCCACTATTTCTTTAATTCATTTGCCAATACATTCCATAAAATATCGTCTCATATTAAATAGCATCATTGGTTCTAAAGAAACTGTTGCGGTATTTATTATAAGTGTTATAAGTATAATAATAAGTAATTTTTTGAAATTTTTATGAATGAAATAATTATATTAATATGTCTCCACACGATATGTCTACCACGAACAATCCAACGTTCAGGAAAGTTGTATTTAAACACTGTCTCACTCCGCTTTCTCTGTAACGTAATGGTGTACCATCTTGTAGAAACCACATATTTCGCCTTAAGTTTGATGACAACTCTTTGAATAAATCAATAAAATCATTTTATAAAAAATGTAAATAAATTTCGACATTCAAATTGCAAGATAATTCGCATATCCGTAAAAAAAATTATCAATGGTTCTTTACCATAGGACATGCATTTTAAATATGAATTTTGAATGAAATTTTACGGATATGCGAATTACCTTGCAATTTAAATGGTCAGACTTTTTTTTTACATTTTTTATAAAAAGATTTTATTGATTTATTGGAAGAATTGTCATCAAACTTAAGGCTAAACAATTGGTTTATACAAGATGGTACACCAATACATTACAGAGAAGGGGGAGTAAGAACATTATTTAAAAACAACTTTCCTAAACGTTGGATTGTTCATGATAGTCATATTCCTTGATTATGTGGTAAGATATTAATATAATTATTTAATTCATAAAAATTCCAAAAGCATACCTATTATTATACTTATAATAAATACTGCAGCAGTTTCTTTAGAACCAATGATGCTATTTAATATGAGACGATATTTTATGAAATGTATTGATAAATGAATTAAAGAAAATGGTGGACATATCAAACACTTACTTTGACAAAAAGTTTAATGTTGTTTAGTTTAACTATTTCCTAATTTCGTTTGTAAATAAAATGTTTTGATTATGACTTTAATTTAATACAAAACGTAAAATGTTTGGTGAAAAATTCAATTATTCTGTATTTTATCAAATTCTATTATTAATTATCTTGCTGATATATCTATTTTATTTAATATTTCGTTAACTATTAACTTTAATAAAGGTATTTTATAACAAAATTCAGAAGTATTGATGTTTTTATCTATTTTTCTTTCATTGCTTGGAGTAATTGCGTTAAATCAGAATTATGCAGTTGATTTGTAAAATGCGATTATCTCTAAAACTGTTAAATTTTGAAGTTATTAACAAGTATACCTTTTCTTTGTTAAAATAATGGATCTTTAATATTTTTTATCAAAAATATCGGTAATTTGAAGAACAAAAAAGTTCAGTGCAAATGTATGCAACGTATGTGGCATATGTGGTGCTCTCTATTGGCTATATCAAAGTATGCATCAAATTATAATTTCTGATATTAAATAGTACCGAATTGTAAATTTTTATACATAAATGTTTACAAACATTAAAGTTATAGCGAAAAATAAAATTGTAAATTTCCACTTTAACACCCTGTATCTTTTTTAATATCAACATTTAATTAAAGCAAGTTGACTTTAATCGTAATATTTTAAAATGTAGAATCTGCGGTTTCTTTTTGTACAATTACTTAAGGTGTATATAGTATATCATATTCTGGAAGTCATTTATGTTTTCTATACGTAATCCCAACGATTAAGTAAATTTAAAACCACCACTTTTTGTTTGAATCTTTGTTTCGTTTTTTTGTTTCTGTCAAGAGGCAAAACAGGCTAAAACTTAATGTATAGTGTTAAGTCTTTATTATTTCTAATTTATTGTTTTTATTATTTATCAAAGGTTCTATATTTATAACACTTACAACTTAATTTAAAGTTTATTTATACGAATTTGTATTAAAATAATAACTACATAATTTATTTTAATACGAGCGTTACATTTAAATACCCGTCGCGACTTTATTTTCTGACTGCCTGTTAATATAAGATTGATGTTCACTTATTCTAGGATTTAATGGCCTTGATGTTTTACCTAAATAAAACTGATCGCATTCACAAGGTATTTTATAAATGCAATTATTTGTCCTTTCTTGTTCATTGTTAGGTTGGGTTTTGGACAAAATAGATCTCAACGTATTTGTTGTTTTTAATGTTGTTTGAATGTTGAATTTATTTCCTATCCTTTTAAGTTTTTCTGATAATCCTTTTATGTACGGTATTGTTATTTTCCTCGTATTATTCCTTGTGTATGCTGTAGGATCTCGTTCTGAGTTTTTCTGTTCTATTCGATCAATTGTTGAGAATTTCTTATTTATAAACGATAAAGGATAATCATTTTTTAATAAAACAGATGTTAACAAATGTTTCTCCTCCAAAAACGAATTTTCGTTAAAACAAGTAATTTTGGCTCTATCGTATAAGGATTTAATGATTCTCTTTTTAATATTATTATTGTGATTTGATTTGAAATTTAAATATCTATTGGTGTGTGTTGGTTTTCTATACACCTGAGTCTCATATTCAATATCGTTCTTAGAGATTAATATTAACAATAGAATTTGGTGTTTATTGAAGGTAAACTAAATGCACGACCAAATACTTACCATGTCGGGATAGTATTATGAGGTTTTTCTCCTGGTTTTTTCCTCATAATTTACTATGGAATCACTAACAGGAGAATTTTACTGCCATCATGGCATGTGTTTGTCTTTTTAAAGACGAATTTCATGCTATGATTTATTTCTGACGAATATTCTCAAGTTAAAGTTGATTTCATGTAATCGAATGAACTATATTATAAGTAAAGTCGTCCCAGGAGCGCAACTTAACAATTTTCAACTAAAAAGGTTCATTACTGCAAGAAACAATTGATCTTAACTGACAATATGTCATAGCGGCAATAGTGACTTCTAGCAAACATTTTTGCTATCATTATTGTGCTAGTTTTGCAGATCACAAATATGGCTTCTCCAAGCCCTCTGGTGGTGTTACCTCAATTTTGTCAATTTTTGAGTTAAGTAACTATTGCATACAATCGACGATATGGTATGCTACTTGAAATAAAAATATTATTCAAAGTCACTTGTAGGCCAAATTTGACTAAAATAATAAAACATTTTGTGTGATGAAATGATAAAATTTAAATGTTATTGTTAATCAGTATCTTGGCTTGGTATATTGCTGGTGTTTGGTGATGCGTTCCACTGCATACCTGATTATAATTGTTTAAGCTTACAAATTAGGAAAACTTTAAATATTTCAAAACTGTAGGGAGATAGGTATAAGAAACCCTCATGTAGATTAAAAGCTAAGTAAATTTTCCAAACGACAGATCAATAAAATATGGAACGTTTTATTTAAAAGTCGGTTTTACAGCTTGAATTTGCTAAATGAACAATCTAATATTTTGAACAACCTGTAAAAAATTTTAATACAATATATATGCTTAATGTGACAAATAACCTATTATTAAGGTCCAAAACCAAATTTGTCTCCAATTCTTAGATTCGTCAACATTTAATTTTTCCTAAAACCCTACATTTTTAGAAAAATTGAAATGAATCAAAACACTTTGTATTTAGATATAGGAAACTCTATTAAAACAGCTTATGTTTTACGAAAAATTCAAAAATGACATCAAATATAGAGTGTTTCCATAAAAAAATATAACTTGATATACCACACTTTATGGAGCACCCTATATAATTCACCTTATTTTTAAATTGTGATGTTAATGTTTCTGTATAGTTTTATGAAAAAAACTTTGTATATTAAGAAGTTTTCTGTACAGAGACCGTGGCCTATAGGATGGGTCACCCCGTATATATATTTTTAATCCGTATAAGCTATACTTAACAATGTATTATAATAAGTAATCTGTTTTTATTTTCTTATTTTCCTTTTTATAGAGACCGAAATTTTCATATATTTTTTTAATACTAAAACTATCGATATAATTGCCAATGGATATAAAACATATGTTTTAGGTATTGCATTCACGAAAACTCTTAAGATCAGGAACATTGGTGGGAACGTTCAAGATAGATGTGAAGACGGTCTATGACGCACCGGGTACAGAACCCGTTCTTTTTTTTTATTTTTGAAGTGCCTCTATCTGGTTTTATTAAAATCGACCTGTCTTAATTACGTTTTTGTGGCAGGAAGCTTTTGCTCTTATTTAGGGTAGTTTTTCTATAAAATTATCAGAAGATAATTAGTAACTTACCAATTAGAGTTTTAATAGCTGTTTTTTATTTAATTATTACAACTGCTACTTAAACTACTTTATATCTATTTTGCTTTAAGCGATTTTCCCCTTATTAATTTTCTTAGCACTATACAACTATTCAATGCATAATATAGCGTATATATGGCATTATGTATTTTTCAATTTAATTAGATTGTATACATATTAGATTAAATGTTAATTTTTTCAATTGTTTTAAGAGGTATTAAATCTTAACCATCTTAAATTGCATTTTGTATCAAATCTAATATTTTATGTAAAAATCTAAAATTTTTACCACAATCCTAATAATTGCATGAATTTTCAAAACAATATTCATTTGTTTCTTATATCGTATATCGTTTCATATACACGAGTATAATATAAATATATTTTTATTAAAAACATAATATTTTTAATTAGAATAAATAAAATAATTTAAAAATTTAAAAATGCAATTATACAGGTTGAGTCATGAGGTATTGTACATACTCCTACTTCCTGTGGACGCCCCTATAGGGAATAACAAATGACCGTTAAAATATGTCTGCTCTGTTCTGAAGAATTTTTAAGTTACATCCAAGAAGCCAATACATTTTCGAGAATTTTAAGTCAAGTTGTCTTCTTTTGGTCTGGATATCTTTCTTTCAAGTGAGACGTTGATCAAGATGGAGGCTAAGGTATCTAGCGTTTGTTACTGTTGGTATTCTTACATTTTCCATTCTTACAGGTGCGCAAATGCTGTGACGGTTGGTAAATATTATTCAAGTTAATTTTGTTTATTTTCTTTTGTTCTCCATTTCTTATACCAATCACTGAGTATGTTCACATGATGTTACAGGTTTTGTGAGGCTTGTATGAGATCTTCGTTTAGAGCTAGTATTTCTACGTCGTCAGCAAAGAAAGCGATTGTAGTATTAATAATCTCTGGTATATTGGCTGTGTAGAGTGAAAAAAGCAGCGGCCCTAGAACACTAACCTGCGGGACTCCGGTGTTGATAGAACAGAGGTTGGATTGTTAGTCTTTAAATTTTACAGAGAAATATCTATTTGATATGTAGCGTTTAAGTAGGAGAAAATAGTTAATGGGTAGTACTATTTTCACTTTGTAAAGCAGACCTATCTGCCAGACTTTGTCAAACGCTTGTGAGAGGTCTAGTAATATAGCGTTGCAGTATTTCTTTTTCATCAAGACTTTTTGATATATTTAAGTTCCTTATTAAGTAAAGATATTAAGTAAAGATATAAAGATATTTAAGTAAAGATATTTCTGTAGGCTTAATTTTTCTTGTGTTGCATTTTTGCATTCATCGTCAAACCAATGATTTTTACGGGCACAAATTTCTGTTCCTTTTTCATCTTTCGCTGCTGTTTCAATGTCTTGCTTTAGTCTGGTCCAGTAGGAGTCTATATCTGTCTGGCCTTGTTAATGCCTTGAATTAAGATGTGATCAATCTGACCCGTTGTTCTTTTGTCACGAAAGGTCCAGGTTACCTAGTGTATGTTCTTGTGTTCAAAATGTGTGCTAGCTACTATCATATTGAATCCTGCTGCTAAGTTTATTAGTCGTAATTCATTATCGCTACTGATGTTGTGTAGGCTATGCTTTCCTATCGTAAGCATGAATGTTAATACATTAGAATCCAAATATCTCTGTATTGACCTAGACTAGACTCGAAAATAGACAAAACATTTCCTACTGTTACAGCTATGACTAGTTAGACATACAGATATTACCTTTATTAATACCGACATCGTTTCACAGAAAATAGATAAACGAATCTCACAAACAAAAAATGTCTTTGGATGTTTTAACAGTAAACTGAGGAGTAAAGATTTAACAAACTGAAGAAAATTTAAAGTGATAGAAAGAGAGTGATAAAAAATACTCTCCCTTATGGTGCTAAAATATGGAGAATTGCTGAAAAAACAAGAAGCAGGTAGAACTAGTAGAGATGGATCCAATGAGGAGATTTTTATGTATTTCCTGAGAAGGGTAAATCAGAAATAACGTAATAAGGCAATGTATGGATATAGAAGGAAAGATAACACAATCTAAATATTCTTTGTTATTTCTTGACCGTGAATTTTTAAATAGAAAATTTTTTTCCTTCTGTTTGTCGGACTATTATAAATAAAATATTTAATTATTGCTTAAATATTTTTGCTGTTTGCCATTTTCAACAACTACTTTGATTATTTGCATATTACGCAAACACAATTATATTTTGTCTTCACTTTTTCATAGTTTAATGGATGACAGTTTTGATAGTTTATGGAATTCCATGTTAAACTATCTAAAAGTGCAGACATAAAATATAATTACGTATTATGTAATGTTTAAATAATTAAAGGGTCTATTGAAAATGGTAAATAGCTGAAACGTTTAAGCTATAATTAAGTGTTTTATTTGTATCAGATCAACAAGTCCAGGGATTAAAAAAGTGTCTATTGTGTTGATGTAAAATATTTTCACTTTCCCATTTGTTATTTAAATACAACCAGAATTACCAAATAGCTTCGCGGCCCAGTGTGCGAAGGTACTGTTAGCTTTTGCTAAAGATGTCGACACAATTGCAGAATCCACCAGATTTCTTTTATATTGGTCTTATTATTACTCTTATTTTTTGCTTTTTAATAATTGACATCTCCAATACACATATTTTATTATATCTTGACTTAGCTTCTAAAAATGGTTTACTTAAAGTTTGCATATAAAAATACTAAAAAGATAATAAACTTAATATTAGAACTATAGCTCAACATTCGACTGATTTTGAACTACAAATAAATTAAATATACGAATACTAATTCATTTAATAAAGGTATTTACTTTATTATTAAATTTAGTCAAGCATTGAATAAAGTAAAAATTATAAATACCCACACCGGGATAATATACCCGTTAAATTAACACTGAGCAAAGGACAAAAAGAAAAGCACAAATTTATGCAGAATATTCAATTGCATCGTGATGAGGGTGGAATGCGAACTGATTCCCAGGAGATTGGAATTTCGATCATAACCAAGAGACGAATACGTAATTTTAGGATTGCATAACAATACATGACACATTTTCACTCACATCTGTGGGTAAGAAAGGTAACACTTTACTATTAGAGGAAATATTTAAATTAACATAGTTTTTACTTTAATAAAAAAAGACTGTAAACAAATTGTATTTAGAAAAATCTATTTTAACGAACCCATATATAAACAACTTAATAAAGATGGAATTAAAACCTAGAGGGGATTTTAAGTATTAGGGCGGCTCCCATTCACATACGTTTTAGAGTAACTTCCCGATTTCCCAAATACTTACCTGCATTATCATATACCACAGAAAAAAGTGCGGTTTGTACACTTGAGCAAACCCTTAAGCCGAGACAACTTTATTATTTTAAGTCACAGAGAATTTTAACTACCTATGATAGTATCCTTTGTTGATTACCAAAAAGCATTCAATTTTATAAGCCGGATAAATATTTGGTCTATTTTATTGGAGATGGGTGCACCGATATATCTAGTGGTACTTAAAATTCAGTAGCAATCAAAAACGGCAACAGTACGATTAGATCAGAAGTTCTCAAGCCAATTTAGAGCAGAGGGGAAGGAGGAGATACTAGATCATCTGCAAATAATTAAGTTGAAAATCATTAAAGTTGGTCTTAAAATTAATAATGACAACACGAAAATAATGTTGATAGACAGTATTTAGCTGAGTAACTACTTGCAGGAATACCAGATATTAGACAGCTTTAACTACCCCGAATCTAGTATAACTAACGATCGCAACTGCAAACAAAAGTTTAGAGGCGCATTGGTAGGGCAAAAAATGCGATAAGTCACCTAACTTAAGTTTGAAAAGAGAGATCTAGCTCTTAAAAAAGCAATATAAGTTTGGCTGAATACACTTATATACTCAGTATTTCTATACAGGGCAGAAACTTGAACTATTTGCGCACAAGATCTCCAAAAAATTCATGCTTTTGGGATGTGGTGCTGGAGAAAAATGTTGCTCATACCTTGAACAGCTCATCGGACAAACTTTTCTATTTTTAAGCAACCTAACGTCAAAAAAAGGATGTATACAATATGTCTGCAGCGAACGGTAAAGTTCTGTGGTAAAGTGGTGCCTAACGCAGACGTGACGATTACTTATTTAAACTTTGAAAATAAGGCTATTATCGAGCGCAAGTTAATTAAATCTAGCCCAAGTACTTTCGCTTAAAATAGCATCTTCAGGGGCATCTGAAATAAGCCAAGAAAACGTTTTTTAGATGAAGTAAATTAGTTAACTTCGATAAAAAAGTCGAAGTAAATGGATGAAAAAAAGTTTTTGAGATTAACGTTAAGATAAGCGTTAATCTCAAAAACTTTTTTTCATCCATTTACTTCGACTTTTTTATCGAAGTTAACTAATTTACTTCATCTAAAAAACGTTTTCTTGGCTTATTTCAGATGCCCCTAAAGATGCTATTTTAAGCGAAAGTACTTGGGCTAGATTTAATTAACTTGTGCTCGATAATAGCCTTATTTTCAAAGTTCATTTATTCGAGCATTCAACCTCATTTCAATGATTACGTATTTGTTTTTGAAAACTTTCCGATGAAAAGACCAATAAGGCGGTCACCAACACGATGGTCCAACTAAATTCCGAATTTAGCAGCTAGTCATTCTGCTAAACCCTTGAAAAAACTGAATATAGAGAGCGATGGAGAAAATGTGTTGAAAGTACTAGAGAAAATTACAATCCTCAACAATGGGAAACCGACAAGAGAGGGACAGAAGCAGTAGTGTAACCAAATATCTCATTGCCAAATATAAAAATAAGAAACATACATTATAATATACAGCTTATTAGTACTCAAGTACAAATTTAACCAAGCATTTGAATTGTAAAAACGTTGGATGTTGCGGTAGAGTAAAGCAAAGCCAAAAGTATTTCAAAATTTCTGTAAAAATGTCCCTTGGAACCTCGATTTGAAAACCAGAAAAAACATTTTGAGCTATAATGTAGAAAAACAAGCGTAGCGTTTATATTTTGACAACAACTTATCAGAGGTACCAAATTATTATTTGTACAATATCATTGAGAAATAGCTGTAATTAAACCGAACAGTGTTATCAATTACAATAATTAATATATACCGATTGTACAAAAAAATAAAAAATATATTTTTTTATATTTGTAAAACCAATTACTGGTTCACTAAGACTTTGTAAGAGATATTTAGTAATTAGACTACTGACACCAGTACAACCGTATTCACAAAACAGTAAAATTTCTGATCGATTAGCTACCATAAATTTTATGAACGATTTGCTTGTTATTTAACACGAACTAGTAAATAGCAGAATGGGCAAAGGAATTGTCATATTTTTGCATTCGCGCAAAATCTCACATCTGTAAGAACTTGGTATCTAGAGAGCAAGGTACCAAGTTATAGAGAAGTGCTTATTAAGTTGGTGTCTTCTTCTTCTCATATTCTTGAGGAACGTTCATAACGGAGACCATCAATGGAGTTCATAATGAATGGTCACAATGAAGATCTAAAAATATTGAATCGTTTGATCCTATGGAATATGGTTGGATTTTGCAGAATAATAAATTATGTGTGAGTTATTTCGAAGGTGACACAACCAAGGAACTGTTGCGGAAATATATTTGTTCATGAAGCGGTACGAACCCCTGTAATCATGAAGAAATTCGCTCCCGTTTTTTTCAAGGTTTCAAATGCTGTGAACTTTGTAATTGATCATCTAAATGTAAAAACTCTTAAATTGAGTGAGAAATACCATCTGATGGCACTAAAATACTTTATAAATTAATCGATCTTATGTCTCTAAAATAAACTAAATTATTCATTACTATTTTTTTTATATATTAACACTATTTAAAATAATTGTTATTGTATGTCAATAGAAATTATTAAAAAAAATTGTTGTTTATCAGTTAATACGGACATAATCCGCATTTTAGCGCCTATGCGAGAAACGCCAAAAATGATGTTCTTTCGATGTAAAAATTCATCTGCTAAATTATATAATGGTTACAAACAATCAATGGTTAAACAAAGAATGGTTAAACGATATAAACAATCAATTATACTAGGTCAGGATTAGTAGTTTTTTTATTGTGGCATTATTTGGTTTGTTTGTGCATCTGTTTTGGGGTGCCCGGAGATCAATACGAGTTCCTTGTTTCATATGTTAATACTATTTTTTTTTAACTGTAAATCCTAAAATATTGATATTTGATTAGAGGTTTATGATAATCAAAAAAAAACTATGTTAAATTTGGCATCAATAGAATTTCTTTCCATCCGTCCATGTACTTATTCTTTTCACTTTCCTTGTTATTGAAAGGAGAGTCAAGTAGAGTAGAGTATATACAAACTTTTAAAATATTATTATTATTATTTTCAAGATTGACTTTTAAATTATTGACTAGTTTATAAAATGTACTGCTTTATAATGTTTACTTAAATATAAACATGTATTTTGATTTTCGAAAAAAAAATGACATAAATCATAGAAAAATGGACATTTTTGGCTCCTGCACGTGCGAGATTGTGAAATATTTCCCTACTGAAAGGGTTAAAAACGACCAAAATAATCCGCGATTCAGTCAAAATGTGATTACACTAGTGTTATAATGGATTGTTGGAGATTAAAAGAATATAGCTGACGTCGCTATCCAGCCATTAGATATAGACAAAATGTAGAGGCAAACATTTTGTTTTAAAAGAATAAAAATAATAAAAATGGCTCAAAAAAATTCACCTCATAAAAATTCATATAATAGTTAAAAATAGTTTTACCAATAGATTATGAAAACTGTGTGCAGGAGTAGAGCAAAATTATAGATGTTTTACAACATAATAAACATACACCTTCTTCTTCTTCTTCTAGTATCGACTCCAGTAATGAAGGTTGGCTATAACCATTGTAAATTTGTCTCTGTCTTCTGCTTTTCCTTAAAGTCTGTTTGTTTAATCCGCTGTTTTTTCGTCGATTTTACCCTTTATATAATCAGCTGCAACAACTCGCACTTTTTATTTCCAAGTATGTGTCCCAAATATGTCTTTCTCCTTTTAATGGTGATCAAAAGTTCTCTGTATTTTTTAATCTGTGCAATACCATTTAGTTCGTAATATGATCAGTTTAGAGTATTTTCAAAATTCTTATAAAAGCAATATCTTAAAAGCTTTTATTCTTCTTATTAAGTCAGCAATAACAGTCCAAGCAGGTCCAAGTATCCAAGTGGATATTACATTTTACCATCCGATATCGGATTTGCAGATTAAGTATTTGGTTACTCAGAAATTTCCTCATGTTTAAACGGGTTCTATTAATTGCTCTATTTTTTATTGAATTTTTGATTTAAGATTTAGATCTTCAGTTAGCCAGACTCCTAAGTACTTCATTTTGTCCACTTGTTCAATATCTTTATTTTTATCTAGATCCTTGTTATGACTTTACTCCTATTACTGTTTAAATGGAAATAAGCAACAATTAAAGGATAAAGTAGGTTTATTGTAAATACGTTCTCAAAATACAAACATTAGTAAATTGTATTTTGAGAACGATTTCCGAACTGGAAATTGAAACGTCAATAAACGTACTTTAACCTTTAATTGTGGCTTATTCCAATTTAAATAGTAATTACTTTAAAATGCTACCAGAAAATATCTTCAAAACAATATCCTCTTACTGATAACTATGGTTTTGTTTTCTTTGTGTTTATTGGTGAACCATACTGTTTCCCCATGTTACAAATTTTGTTTAGTGACGTCTGCAGGTATTTCTCACTATCAGCGATAATGACTGTATCGTTGGAATAACGAATGTTATTTATATTTTCACGATTTATCTTTATTCCTTCTGTACAGTTTTTAAGTGCTTGTGTAGATAACTCTTCGGAGTATATATTTAATAGTATTGTAAAAATACCCAGCTTTGTCTCACACCTCTACTTTTCTATTGCAGATTCGTACTGTTTCTATTTAATGTTACCACAGCCTGTTGATTCGAATAAAGATTTCTTACTCTATGGGAGATCCAACATTTTTGTAGAGTCCTTTTCGCTTTAGACATTCCAGAAGCATGTTGTCTTCAATTTTGTCAAAAGCTTTATTATAGTCTATAAATTTTAACGAAAAGATCTTTTTGTTCTTTTGGTTGGTCTCGACATTTTTGAGCAAGAGTTGTGAAACTATACAGAGCTTCTACTGTTCCAAAGCCATTACGAAATCCAAACTGTCTATTACTTATATCCGTGTCACACTTTCTGAAGATTCCTGTAGGTATATTCTTTAAAAATATTTTCAATAATTGTGACATTACGCTAATTAATCTATAGTTATTACAGTGTTTCGAATTTTTGGTTTTTAATAGCGGAACAAAGGTCGATAGTAACCATTCTGTAGATACCTCACTAGATTTGTATATGTTGTTAAATAGCGTTGTTATTGCGCTTAAATTGTCTTCATCTATAAGTCTAATCAACTCGATGTGAACTTAATCTGGCTCAAGTGATGTGCCAGATTTTCAGTTATTTCTATTAAGTTGAACTTCAGATTTTAATATTATTGTAACTTTCTCGCTATCAATTTGTGTTGTTTTTATTCTTGGATCTATGAAAAGATCTTTAATATATTCAGTCCATACTCGTTTTATTTCAATTAAGTTAATTTTTTTTGTGAATTAATCGGTTAGGTGTGTCTATTCGTGATTGCCCAGATAATTATCTGACTTTTTTATGTAAATTATAATGATTATGTTTTTTCTGCAATTCTTCCATTTTAATACATTTTTTCATCATCCACTTTCCGTTAGCCTCTTTTACTTTGTTTCTTATTAATTTATGTTGTTCTCTATGTTTATCTGGGATTTTGCTAAATTTTCTTCTTTGTTTCATGATTTCCAGTAATATAATTACTAATATTTCTAGAAAAATAATTTAAAGACTGGAAAAAATAAGAATATATTTTGACGAGACATTGTCATATTTAGGGATCTCGAAAGGAGAAACCCAAAAACACTTATCAAGAAAATCGTCTAATGGAGTTCAGTGATAGTAGTTATACCAAGGGAAAACCCAAATAATAAATTGTAATAATTATAAAAAAATGGAGGAAGATTATAGAATTTAGTTAATAAATTAGAAAATATATAAGTTATAAATTAAGTCACAAAATAAACTGCAAACCAACGAAAATTAATTACAACTGATTCCCAATGCCAATTCTCAATTAATGGGTTAGGTGTATCTGTTCGTGATTGCCCAGATAATTCTCTGACTTTTTTTAGATAAATTAGAACGATCAAGTTTTTTCTGCAATTCTTTCATTTCAATACTTTTTCCATTATCCACTATTCCTTTGATTTTTTTATTTTGTTCCTTATTAATTTAGGGTTTTCTTTATATTTTTCTAGGTTTTTGCTATATTTTCTTCTTTGTTTTATAATTTCCAGTAATATAATAACCAATATTTCCAAAAAAGTAATTTACAGACTGAAAGACATAATTGGAAGAGGATATTTGAAAGAAGACATCGTCAGATTTAGGCATCTCGAAAAGAGAATTCCAAAAACACTTATCAAGAAAATCGTCTAATGGGGTTCAGTGATTGTTATACTAAGGGAAAACCGAAATAATAAATTATAATAATTATAAAAAAATGAAGGAAGATTATAGAATTAAGTTAATAAATTAGAAAATAACTAAGCTATAAATTAAGTAACAAAACAAACTGTAGAACCAACGAAAATTAAGGAAAACTAGAAAGGAAAAATAAAAAAAAAATTAAGATTCCCCGAAAAAAATGAATCGGCCAAGCCTGAAAGTGGGTGGAAATCGCTCCGCTTTAAGTAAAGATACCATAATGGTCGTGATTATTAATATTATTTTGATCGGGTCTAGATAACACCAACACTTTAAACATTTTTTATAATACCAACTCTCTTAGGTTGCACAAAAATGTATGTTGTTAATAAATAAAATTTACGCTGATTTTTAACATTTTGTACATTAACATTGTATACATGTTTTGATGCTGTTTTACTATACCTATTCCACATTTTAAACATATTAATAAAAAAACTTAAAAAACTGCCAGATACTGTGCATGTTATTTTATTTCAAGCCACTTGCATCATTTATGCATTCCTTGAGCTCTTGTCAGGGCGTGTTGACACTAAATATTATTGGCTGGCTGCCTCCATTGGCTGCGAAACAAAGTCTTCATTTCACTCTTGGTCTTCGGCCTTTTACCTTTCCTTTTACTACCAATAGTTCCATGGTCCCCAGTTATTTAGCTATGTGGCCGAAGTAAATTAGTTATGCTAGGTTTACTTTTTTTAATATCGTGTCTTTTATATGAAGCTCTTTCAGAATTGACAGCTTTAGAAGGCTACAATTTTATTCCTATCGATGTTTTTGATGGTCTATGTTTTAGCTCCGTATGTGGCAATGGGAAAATAAGGGCATTGATCAACCTGAGCTTAGTGTTTCTCGTTATCATTCGGTCTTGCCATATTTTATTCAGTTTAGCTGTTGCGGTTCGGGCCATTGCTAGTCTACGCTTTATTTCTGAGGAGAATTCGCCATTGTTGGTTATCAGGAAGTCCAAGTGCATAAATCTGTCTTCCACTTCAAAATTTATCACTTGGTGTATGTACGGTAGATTATTATTTGCTCTATCTACGATGATTATTTTTGTTTTACCGGTGTTAATCTAAAGTCCGAATTCTTCGCTTATCCATTTCGCTTAGCTGTTTAGTGATAGTAATCATTTCAAATTTATTTGCTGCACAACTGTACAAGTATATGATCTTCGTATCGCAGGTTGCTGATTTTTCTGTCCCCCACAGTGATTCCTCCGTCTCATCCGTTTAATACTTTTCTCGTTATATATTTAGAATATATATTACTAGATGTGTAGAGTTCGTTCTGGCATCAAGATCGGGTATCTTCGGCTCGTGTTCGTTTTTCAAGATGGCGGCTCGTGTCCGAACGTACCTCGTGTCTCGGGACCACGCCCCTCGGTCAATGGCAACGTAGGAACGTGGCTCGTGTCTCTAGGCCACGCCCCTCGGCCAATGGTGACGTAGGAACGTGCCTCGTGTCTCTAGGCCACACCTCTCGACCAATGGTAGACATCCTCGTGACGTTAGAACCTATCCTCGACCAATGGAGGCATAGGAACGTCCTTCGTGTCTTGCTGACCAATGGCGGACGTCCTCGTGACATCGAAACGTATCATCGACCAATGGCAGCATAGCAGCTTCAGTGGTGGGAATAGCAACACCCCCAGCGACCAATGACAGCATAGTAACGCCTCCTCGTGACGTTAGAACCTATCCTCGACCAATGGTAGACATCCTCATAACTTTAGAACCTATCCTAGACCAATGGTGGACATCCTCGTGACGTTGGAACGTATCTATGACCAATGGGAGCATAGAAACGTCCCCCGTGTCTTTCTGACCAATGGTGACATAGGAACGTCCTCAATGGGAACGTGTGCATCAACGTCCAATGAGAAAGACGTGCATGGATGAATGAGGGCTCACAATATTAACGAAAAGACGCCCCCATTCCCCCAATATCAACGAAAAGACGCCCAAACGCCCCCCACTCCCCCAATAATAACGAAGATTATGTCTCAACGTATGCTAATGAGAACGATGTAATGAAAATACGCCCAAACGCCCCCCACTCCCCCAATAATAACGAAGATTACGTCTCGCATTTGAAATCTTTATAAATATATTCTGCTATCATCAAATTCGATACATCAGACTATTCTAAGAATAATGACATCACCCGGATACGTCGGCTATTAAAAATTCCTCTCACGATATAACCGGAAACACATGTACATATTTCTAATTAAGCGAGGCATGTGTTGTGACATAAAATATATTACTGAGAATGGTGACATCATTGTCGGCTATTAAGAATTTCTCTCACGATATAATATTCACACGAACGCCGGAAAACATGTGGACATTTTTTATATTTCTAATTAAGCAAGACATGCATAAATGAATTTTCTCATGATTGCACAACATAGTTTTAGCGTGGGAGAGGCAGTTAGATAAATAGCAGACGCTATACAATCATCAGTTCAATTCAGATCGTTGTGTAGACAAGTTGTGTGCAAAGTACCGTTTGGAGAAGTTTCTGTGTTTGTGGAGTGTCGGCAATTATACAAAGTAAGTTTTATAATACTTAACCTTTTTATATCATTTAGAATTCATCATTATCTTTACTAATTAATTGTCAGTTAAAAGTATAATTCCCTAATAATTATTCTGATTTAAACATTTTTATTGAAATGAAATTACTTGGTTATAATCTATGTTCTAAATAATGCGGTAATTCATGTTTCTATGGAAGTTTTGCAAATAATATTTGGAGTTCGTCATTATCTTTTCCAATTATTCTTGATAACTTTTTGCTGCATTTTATTGAAATTATTTGGTTATAATCTCTAAAAATGTTTGTAGTTGTGTGTTTAACGAAATCTAAATATGAGTAAAATAGTATTGCTAATCAAAAATATTTCATTGCTAGTCAAAAATATGTCATTGTTAAATTAAAAATATACATATTGTACTAGATAGAATTAAAAAAAAATAATGCTAGTTACAAATATTTCATCATTGTTAAATTAAAAATATACATATTGTACTAGATGTAATTTTAAAAAAAATAATATTGCTAGTTAAAAATATTTCATTGTTAAATTAAGAAACTGTATATTGTTGCAGATGGATCTAGCTAAAATTAATGCATCCTCTCTGCTTACAGAGAAGAAAATTAAGTCAATTTGTAAACTGAAGGAGCTGACACTGGGTACGCCTTTCAAAATCGTAGCTGCTAAGTTGGTGAAGGCGAAATACGGGGAAGCAGTTTTACTGGAATTGGAGGAGAACGTGGTTTTCCTGCCAAACCGCGTAACAAAGGACTACGTTCCATTCATACCGGAATTTTCCACTAAAAAGTATTCTCTGGTATTTCGAGGAGTGGTGGACATTGGAACAACGCAGCCAGCCGCAAACTTCGAGATTATTGAGCATTAAAAATTTTTGGTGAGTTTTTTCATTTATTAATTTATTGCTTTTTACTTAATCATGAGTAATATTGGTGATCTCAGTAGTGGCATTGTACAACATTTAATTAAAGCGCGAGATGTTTTGTTTCAAAATTATACACCGCGAGAAGCGAATATTTGGTTAAATCACATTAAAAGACATTTGACTTTGTTTACTAAAGCGATTCGGTGTGGGGACTTGGAATTAGCTAAATTACGGCAACTACAGACAAACGCGGGGCATTTAAAGACAATTAAATTGGAAATTCAAAATTTCGGTCTTCGCGTGGGTGGTGGAATTACTAAACATCGTCAGGTTAAATGGGAAGATGTAAATTCCGTATTCGAGAGTAGAATCAGGACGGGTATAATTATTAATCTAGGACACAAAGATTTAATGCAATTTTTCGGGGATTGTTTTAAGTTATTTAGAATTCGAATTAAGCACATTTTAAAAAAATTAAATATGATAAAATGTAATATGACATTATGTGGAGAATTTATTAGAAAATCAAATCAAGGTGATATTAACCAATTTAAATATTTTAATACCAAGAATGAAGCCATAGACGCAGGAACAGACTTGGTTTTATGGTTTCACACAAACATAATCGATAAATTAATGTCTAAGCTATCGGAATTTGAAGAAAAGGGATCAGGGTGGGCTTTGAAAAAAATTGTTTCTTTAGAAGTCAATATTAACAAATATGAAGTGGGAAATGGGGCATCATCCTTCATTAAATTACCAATAGAGATTCAGAAAAAACATGCCTGCATAAATATCAAGAATGATGATGAGGCGTGCTTCTTTTGGAGTGTCGTTTCGGCGATTTATCCAGCTAAATGCAATTCAGAACGTACTTCTTCGTATCCACATTATGCGACTGTCTTAAATATCGATGGACTAGAGACACCTATGACTATAAAGGGTATTTCAAAATTTGAAAAGTTAAATATTATTTCTGTAAACGTTTACGGGTTAGAAATGAATGTTGCTAAAGAGAGAACATTTTACGTAACAACTCCGGTAAGGCTATGCAAAACCAAATTAACTAAACATGTAAATTTATTGATTGTACAAGATAAATATTTTCCAAAATTGAATGATTATGAAGCACCTATGGCTCACGATGAAACTGTAGAAATTAAGTATCATTATTGTATGATTAAAGATATGTCTCGACTTATGTCCAGTCAGTTAAGTAAGAACCATAATAAAAAATTTTTATGTGATAGATGTTTGAATTATTTTAGTAATTTTGACAGATTAAATGATCATGCAAAATATTGTGAGAAAATCAATGAATGTAAAGTTTCTTTTCCATCATATCAGAATGTTGAATTTAAAAATCATATTTATAAACAAACGACTCCTTTTGTAGTCTATGCTGATTTTGAATCAATGTTGCACAAAGTTAAAAACAGTCCATTAAAATGCAAAACAATTAAGTATCAGCAGCATAAAGCCTTTAGTGCGGGTTATTACGTAAAATGCTCGTACGATGAATCTCTGTCGTTTTACCGAAGTTACGCAGGTGAAGATTGCATGGAGTGGTTTGCCAAGGAAATGACGTTGTTGGCGGCATTTGTGCAAGGAAAAATTAAAGATATTGTACCTATGAATGTCACACCCAGTTTTAATGCATCTAATTGTCACATTTGCGAAAAAACGTTTTCAGATAAGGATGTAATTGTTCGTGATCATGATCATTTTACCGGAGATTTTCGAGGATTCGCACACCAAGTGTGTAACTTAAATTTCAAAAAACTTTTCGTTGTCCCAATTTTTTTTCATAATCTTAGCGGTTACGATTCGCATATGATGATTAGAGATCTAGCGAAAAAGGGGAGTATCAGCCTACTACCAATAAACAAGGAAAAATATATTTCATTTACAATAAACGATTCTGAATCCAGCATTAGGTTGAGGTTCGTTGATTCACTGAGATTTTTAAATTCATCATTGGACAAGTTGGCTACCACATTGCAACCTGAGGATTTAAGATTTTTAGCTAGCGAATTTCCAAATACCACTCCTGAACAAATGGAATTATTGAAAAGAAAAGGCATATTCCCATACGAATATATTGATTCATTCAATAAATTGAATGAAACGCAACTACCATCAATTGATAAATTTTACAGCTCATTATCGGGTGAACACATCTCCAAAAATATGTATCATGATGCTCAGAATGTTTGGCAGTCATTCGGTATTAAAAATATTTTGGAATATAGTATGTTGTACATGAAAACTGATATTATGTTATTGACTTGCATTTTTGAAAATTTTCGACAAAAATGTCGAGGTACATACGGTCTTGATCCCGCCTGGTACTATACCATGCCTGGATTTTCATGGGATGCAATGCTAAAGTATACTGGATGTAAACTTGAACTACTGAATGATATCGATAAAATCATGTTTATTGAGAAAGCTATCCGAGGTGGCATAAGTCAAGTAAGTAATCGATACTCTGAAGCTAATAACAAATACATGCCATCTTACGATTCCTCAAAGCCCAGCAAATATTTGCTATATTTAGATGTGAATAATTTATATGGTTGGGCAATGTCTCAATATCTTCCGTATGGTGGTTTCGAGTGGGTTGATACTAATATTGATGTCTTGTCTATTCCTGACGATGCTTCGGAAGGGTACATACTACAAGTGGATTTGGAATACCCAGAACACTTGCACGACTTACATCGAGATTTACCGTTTTGTTGCGAACATCGTGTTCCACCAAGAAGTAAGCTTCCAAAACTTATGACCACCTTGTACCATAAAAAAGAGTACACCTTGCACTATCGCAATCTAAAACAAGCTCTGAATGCAGGACTCAAACTAACAAAAATCCATAAAGTGTTGAAATTCAAACAGAGCGCTTGGCTTAAGCCATATATCGATCTTAATACAAAATTGCGAACTGCAGCAACAACGGCATTTGAGAAAGATCTTTTTAAGTTGGCCAACAACGCCATTTTCGGTAAAACGATGGAAAACATTAGGAAACATCGCATTGTAAAACTTGTATCAAAATGGGATGGAAGATATGGAGCCAAAAATTTGATTGCTAGTCCACGATTTCATAATAGAACCGTGTTTGACGAAAATTTAATGGCGATTGAACTTAACAAAACAGAGCTCATTTTCAACAAACCATTGTACATCGGCATGTCAATTTTAGATATATCCAAAGTGTGTATGTACGATTTTCATTATAACTTTATGCTACCATATATGGGAGTTGAAAATTGTAAGCTAATGTATGGGGACACTGACAGTTTTATCTATGAATTAAAATGTGATGACGTTTACAGAGATGTTATTAAAGCAAATTTATCTAAATTCGATACATCAGACTATTCCGAGAATAATATTTATGGAATACCTCAAGTCAACAAAAAAGTTCTCGGAATGATGAAAGATGAGGCAAACGGTCGCATTATGACTCATTTTGTCGGACTTAGATCTAAAATGTATTCGTTTAAGATTAGTACGACGGATGAGGATCGAAAGGCATTGTGGGATAAATACAAGAATAATATGGATGATGCTAATATTGAAAGACTTGCAAATAATTTAGGTGTCGCAAAAAAATCTAAGGGGGTAAAATATTCAACTGTAAAAAATGACATTACTTTCGATGATTATGTTAAGTGTTTAAACGAATTTACAACTAAAAGTGTTTCCCAATCAACGTTTCGTTCCTACGCCCATGATCTTTTTACAATAACACAAGAAAAAATTGCATTAAGTCCCTATGACGATAAACGTTACTTGCAACAAAATTCTCATGACACTTTACCTTGGGGTCATTATGAAACCACAATGATTGAGTAAAAACAAAAATTAATAAATGAAAACATAACCAATTTTTTATAGCTTTATCAATCTCCACAGGAAAATGGATCAGCTATTCTTTAAATGAATATGTAGAATAATATTTGTAATTTTGTTAAACATCAATTTGTAATATAAGTAGAAAATAAAAAACTTTAAAAAATATACATTGTTTTCCTATAATTTTAAGCCTCAATCTTTTACAGCGTTGTGAGACATTTGACGTGAAAATAAAAGACATCTTTGCATAAATATATTTATTTTGATTATTACATAAAATCATTTACAACTTTAATTTTATAATAATATAAATATTCTCTTAAAGCATTACTTAACAAAGTGTCTGAGGAAATTTCACAAAACGCAGTTAAAGCTTCAAGTGGTCCATATAAACTGCTTCTGCTGCAAAAGTTTGATTTTATTATGTCGACAACATTTGTATAATAAGCATGAAATTTTAGAGTGCCCAATAACGATACACGATGAGACACCAGATTGCGATCCGCTTCTATGATTTGGTTAACGTCACCTTCTTCTAGATAGTATTCAACACCATGTTTTTCAACAACGATAAATTTAGTTGTATCATACACTACTTGTTTAATTTTACAATAGTCTCCACACTCGAATGTTACTGGACTTGTAGGTTGATCTTTCAGAATTTGAATAAACATCGCAGTCATGTCAGTCCACTCGGATGTATTTAAACTGATTTTATTAAACTTGTTGTGCTGACACAAAATAATGGCTGGTGAGAAATGGCGAGCTGGAGAAAGGCCAACTTTGATTATACAGTTGTCAAGCGGAAAGGATGCTTCTAGTAAGTAATACGGTTCATTTTTTGCTGCTTCTTCGAATCTCGCCAAAGCTCTGTCTATGTTAGCATAATAATTGATATCATCTGATGATGAATCGGCGGCTACCACCATATCGTCTGATGAACTATAACCACTATCTTGAGAACTCATATTGATGAACTGGCAGGAACAACTGAGAGTGAGCTTGCAGCATTTATGAAATTTATACTTTTTGTCACGTCACCCCCACTCATTTAGTGTATATCTACGCGGCGTATGTAAAAGTAGATTCTAAATGATATCTTTAACGTTAATCCAGCTATTATGGCTACTATCAAGTCCCAACCATTGAACATACATCTTATTTCCACGTCTGCGCAGTACTTTCTCAACTAAATAAATGTCTGTATTTTTTGTTTTCTGTAATTCTTCTTCGTAGAATGCTCCTTTGATAGGCGCTCCAGTCATATCTTCAATCAAGTATGTTGTGGGATTCGTTATTTTAATTTCAGCAATTTTAAATAGTTCTGTTGTCCAATTCGGTTTATATCCCTTATCGAAAATGTGTTTATTTTTACTAATGCGAACCACGTCACCAACTTTCAATTTTCTTGGACCGGCAATTTTCAAGTGAGTATAATATTTTCGTAAAATTTCCTTTTCGTTAGATTTATTAACATCAATAGGTCTAAGTCGAATTTTGCTGTGTTTCGTATTATTGTACTCTTTAGTAATTTGAGGCAAGATATCGATCCATTTGTAAGTTCCGTTAAGACTGAAATACTTGTAAAGTTTTTCCTTCAATGTTCGAATAACTCGTTCACATATGGCTGCTTTTTTAACACTAAAGGTATTATAGTGATTAATACTATGCTTTTTCATGAGATTTTGAAACTTGGAATTGAAAAATTCTGTACCTTGGTCTGTTTGTAAATTTTTCGGACATCGTCGAGTATGAGCGAGAATATCCGAAAATGTTCGAGTAATTTCCTCCCCTGTTTTCGTCTTTAATGGTCGAGTCCACACAAACTTTGAAAAACAATCAATTACAACAAGAATGAGCTTGTAAGATTTATTTTGACTGGCATAAGGTCTCATCTCAGCAAGGTCCATTTGCCACAAATCATCTAGTCCTTTAATGATTGTTCGTCGACGAGGATAATTTTTTCGTGCGGGCTTGTGCAGCTCGTTAACTAGTTGTATCTTCTCCTCGGTAAATGCCATGTCTAGCTTCCAACGCTTCAACTCTTTGAACTAACGCTAATTCGTTGTTCCGTTAGCTTTATTATGTAATAGGTATTCTTCCATTGCATCAAGACGAACGACTAAATCATGTGAATTAAGATCTGCTGTTTTAATTTTTTTTTCTATTTCCAACGTTTTCAACATAATTTGTGCATTTTGGTTGGCGGCATCTGTAATATTCTTCGTCATTTCTTGTTTAAATATAACAAAATCATTTTTAAAATCATGCATTTGTTTTGATAAATCAGATATTTTCAAAGAAGTCATTTTATTGTCATCAGACAACTCGTTAACTTTTTTACTTAAATTATCTTCTATTTTACTGATGGAGTTTGAGATTTTTTGTTCGAGTTGAGTATCTTTTTGATTTCCATTTTTTTGCACCAAATTAATCTCTTTTCTTAGAAAAGTTTTCGCACGAACAATGCTGTCATCTACATATTTCTTATTGGAAAGATGTATACCTGCTACGGGAGGATCTCGTTTAATATCTTTATGTACTTCATGTATCTGGTTTTGTAAATCCAAAATGGATTGCTTTAAGCCTTCACGTAGCTTTTTAACAACTTGTTCATTAGAACGGTAATGATGACGACCAAACTTATCAACACTCATATTGGAAATGATGCTCAATCTAACCTAACATTATTAATATATAATATCCGCTTCACGTAATTCGTTGATAATGGCAACAATTTCGTTATTGTGGGAGGTGTTTCCTGCTTCTTGGGAAGCAATCAGCAATTTGAGTCTGTCGCATAATTCGTTTGGATCATCCCAATATACATATTCAATAGGATTATCGTTGTAGATCAATTGAGAATCATTGACGAGCCCTGATCCTTTGGAGCTAGATGGTGAAGATAACGATGTTCGAGGAGACGTTGTTGACGATGATGAACGAGTTGCTTTCGCTAAACGAACAATACTTTCGAAAGGTGGTCTCTTTAAAGTAGATCGAGTTTTTGGTGGTGATTTCTTCGTTGTTGTATCGGTAGGTTTAAATAGCGGTTTAATAATATGATGATATTTTTTCCCAGTTGCACTTTTAAGACGACCTATGGCATCCAGGTGAACTTCGGTGCTATTTAATAGACTTTTATAATGTTTTAAATCTTCATCATTATAATCTTCGGGGTTATCATAGAAAATTAATTGGTAGAGCCCCGGCGTTCCCGGTAGATATCCTCCTCCCCCACTACCGTCACTGATGACGTGCACACTACCTTTGTTTTTGTTAAAGTTTATTCGTCGTTTACCCAACATCCAACCAAATTCATCAGTGTAAATAGGTCCATAGTTTTTATCAATTTTATTATCTTTCATCCAAAACTCTTTTATATATTTATGACTCATTGGAGGATATTGATCGATATATTCATTAATAGCCTCTTTCGAAGCATTATTAGGATCAAACATTTCATGTTCGTTAACTTGATCGGTTGATACTACATCGGGAAATACATCGTCATCGCTCTCTTCTTTTTTCACCTCTTCTTCCGTTTTGATGTCTTCCTTTTTGACATGTCTAAGATTAATAGCATGATGCAACGTTTTTGAGGATTGCGCAATATCTTTTAGAGGTTTTGCTATGGGTTTAAAGAGTTTATTTAGCGACTCGTCTTGTTCTGTTTTACCTAACTTTAGTGCTAAATACTTTTTGCGAATAACCCGAGCTAGTTCGGCAACTTTACGCTTGCGTGCAGCTACCTCTTTGTCTGACATATTGTTATACAATGAGTGTGTTTCAATCATACCTACAGTTTTATAAACTTGTCGAAGCCTTTACGATATCGTCCGTTAGAAATATCAAAATCCTTAACAATAACGAATGTACCGTATTTATCCTTCCAACATTCGGAGCAAAATTGTTTAAATTGGTCAAATGTCATGTCAGGTGAGACGTGATCGTCAAATACGTGTTTTAAATTGAGCTCATCCTGTTTAAACAATACAATAAGGTTAGCATTATCACGTAGAAGTTGTTTGCCTGCTCGACTATATGATTGACATAAGTATGCACAATCGATATCTTTATGTCTACCCATACAGTAATATTCACGTATTGTTTTTTGTGGATCCGTTGATACGTCATCAAATATGAATACTGAGTTTGGTTTAGCTTTACTGGGACTTATGACATCATCATTATCTTTAAATGGAAAATAGCCTACTTCTTTCACAGACTCCAACACTTCCTTCAAAAATTGATACTTGGGTTGAAACAACGACTTTGAATAAACGTAAACATTTGTGAATTTAGCGCCATTCGGGTCGAACAGTAATGCCAACATAACATTAGTTTTTCCACATCCACTTGGACCGCATATGATTGCACGAAAAGAATGTGGTAGCAATGCGCCATGTTTACTGGTTCTTGTCACGTTATCGACAAAATCCAAGTTTTCCACTGCTAGTGTCTTATCTTGTTGAATGACATTCATCTTGTGATTGAGATTTATTTTATACACTTGGTTATATAAAGATATTTAGGAAAAAAGCGATTCATTTCAATGTTGGTCGTTCAAGGTGAAGGAGTGCTGAATTCTCTGATCAACAGTCTGCCGTTTGAATTGCATGCTCCTGGCTACCAATATCTAGGACCTGGAACTAAATTGCAGAAACGTCTAGCACGTGGAGATCCAGGGGTAAATCCGTTAGATCGAGCTGCGAGAGATCACGATATCGCATATTCCCAGAGTAATTCGCTGAAAGATCGACATAAAGCAGATTGGGTGTTGGAAAATAAAGCGTGGGAACGAGTTAAAGCAAAAGACGCATCTGTGGGTGAAAAAGCTACTGCCTGGTTGACTACTACAGCAATGAAGGCTAAACGAAAACTGGGTATGGGTATGAAACGCGGTAAAGGTGTTGGTTCTTTTAAGCGACATGTGCTACAACCAATTATCAAAACATTGAAACGTGCTCCGCCATCACCAAATCTACGTAAATCCGCCCTACTTGCACTTGCAGCAGCTAGAACAGCCGTTAAGAATGTAGGTGGAAAGAAAAATGTACGAGTTCCAAGAATCATTCCATTTGAAGCAAAATCTGGTGGTTTTTTACCTTTAATCCCCATCTTCGCAGGCCTGTCCGCTCTCGGCAGTTTGGCTGGAGGAGCGAGCGCTATTGCCAAGTCTGTAATCGACTCAAAGAATGCTCAAAAGAAACTAGAAGAGGATAAACGTCACAATAAAGCTATGGAACACCTAGGCAAAGGACTATACCTACGAAAAAACGCTAAAGGTGGCTTTGGATTATATTTAAAAAAGTCAAAAAACTCCCGCTGAAGCTACCTAATAGACCTTTAACCAACGTGGACTTGAAAAAATTTGTTAAACTACTTAAAATTCCAAATTTTCGTGGTGTGTTTATGCGAGATAATTTACCACGTAACCCTCGTAAACATGAATGTGCTATAATTAATCTCGACATTTCCACAAACCTCGGTACACATTGGGTAGCTTACAAAAAGATAAACAACGACATAGAGTACTTTGACTCATATGGTTGCTTGAAGCCACCGCGAGAACTAGTCTCCTACTTGAACGGTGGAAGAATTTTCTACAATAACGATCAATATCAAAGTTATAACCAAATAAACTGCGGACATTTGTGTTTAAAGTTTCTCTACAATGGAACCATCTAACGAATTCTTGAGACGTGCCATTCGCATTTTTATGGAAAATATAACGAGTGGTGTTTGGTATGAAATGCCCCAAGATATTCGTGGTGTACTAGAAGATTATTTACCTTGCAAGAAAGACTATGATAAACATGTATGGTGTGATGTTTGTGGATTTATGGAAAGTGAATGTGTATTTTGTGGAGTACCGTATTATGAGAAAAATATAAATAAAACACAAACATGTAACAGTATGATTAAAAAAATAAAGAAGTTTTTAAAATATTTTGGTATTTAAATTACTACACCTTTTACCTCATATCAGTCATGTCTCGATTGTTGACCTTGACAAGTACTACAAACGAGTTTTCGTTTACTCCTCAAGTGCCTCTTGTGCTTGATCCGTTTCGACAATATTATGTAGCAGTGCTGGGATTTCATACATTTAATTCAATTCCAAACATCGATGGTGAAAAGTTTTATTTCTATGAGCAAAATGATCGTACAAAGTTGCGTAATATTGAAATTCCATCGGGATGTTATGAAATTACTGATATAGAAGCGTACATTCGAAATGAATTAATGCATAAATACAATTCGGTTCGAGAGTTTACTTTAAGACCGAACAACAATACGCTTAAATGTGAAATTTTCTGTCAAGATCATACTATTACTTTCGAGAAAGACGATAGTCTTGGAAAATTATTGGGCTTCTCTTCAAATAGAGTGTTGGAACCAGGAAAAATGCATTCTTCAGATCAACCTGTAAACATTATAAAAGTATCGAGTCTACTGTTTGAATGCAACATTACCGAAGGAGCCTTCTACGAGGATAGACCTGCGCACACCATTCTACATTTTCCGATAAGTGTTGATCCAGGTTTTTCTATTGACGAACGTCCTCATAATCCAATATACATACCAGTAAGCAACAGCATACGTGACATTACCAAAATTACCGTTAGTGTAGTTGATCAAGAATTAAGACCGGTCAACTTTAGAGGAGAGAAAAGTACGCTGCATTTGGATTTTAAGGAAACGATATAGATGGGTTTAATTATAAAACAAAGCTCTACACATCAATATCCATTAGTCTCACGCAAATCTTGCAAGCGACGTGACGTGTCTGCTGCCAATAAAGCCTTTCTTATTGCCATTGGATTACAGCTAAAAGATGTCAAAACGTCAATACATTCGACGACAGGTTCAGGAGCCTCAACCACCTATTTTAGATCTTTACCAGAAACCTCTGTTCGACGATACTATTAGAAAAGAAGAATTTCGTACATATACACCTTACATCAAGTCATTTAACAATAGCGACGTTGTCGAGTTTATCATAAATCAATCAGATGCATTTTTTGCCATACACGAAACACTTTTGGAAATTAAAGGAAGTATAAAAAAAGTGGGTAATGGAACTGTTTCTCTTGCACCGAATGCTGGAGCCTTCTTGTTTGATACATGTACATATATCCAAAGTTCACATGACATGGAAATAGTTAGAGATCCAGGTGTAGTCAGCACTATTCGCAGTTTGCTGTGTTATACTCCTGAAGATTCCAAGTTTCTCAGTACTGCAGGATGGAACTATCCGAATAATCCACATTTATCGGGAGACAGCTTTAGTTTACTGATTCCAATAAAACATATTTTCAACATTTTCAACGATTACAATAAACTAACCTATGGTCGCCAAGTTTTTCGATTTGTTCGAGCACGTAATGATAGAGACTGTATTTTAGTGGAAGAACCAAATGCTACAACAGCAACAACAGTGTCTTTAACTGTTACCAGCATGGAACTGAAGGTCAAACATGTCTTTCCGAATGACGATGTGAAAATTGACTTAATGACTCCGATTAAGAATAATACACCGATAACTATACCTTTCCGTAAATGGGAACTTAATGAACTACCTTCACTTACGGCTGGATCCCGACGTGAGATATGGAGTGTAAAGACAACTTCAGCTGTTGAACGTCCACGCTATGTCATTGTAGCTTTTCAAACTTCTAAACGAGATGACATTCACGCCGATCCAACGTTATTCGATAACATTAAGGTGTCCAGCGTACGAGTGGTTATTAATGGTGAATATTGGCCTAACGAGAGAATGCAATTGGATTTTGCGAAAAATGATTATGCTATAGCTCACTACAACTATACCGAATTCTTTCCCAGTTATACTCATTCGTCAACAAAACATCCAATCTTGGATTATAATGCATTTAAAAAATATGCTTTGTTTACTTTCGACTGCTCCAAACAGGATGATACGTCGTTTAGATCGGGAACCGTTGATATTAAGTTGGAAATCGAAGCAGATGAAGGTTTTCCTGCAGGCACTCGAGCATATTGCTTAATTGTTCACGACAGTCTACTCGAATACTTTCCTCTAACTGAAGTTATCAAAAATATCATTTAAATTGACTTATTCAATCATACCCAATTCAGTATACTATCAGCCATGATGAGGATCGCATTAGTTGACATTCAAGGATTCACCGTAGATGGGTGGTTCATACCCAAAGAACTCAGCATTGAAAAAATTGGTCATAAACGATGTCATTATATATTTAAACCTCCACAACCGTTTGCTACATTAAGTAATCAAGATAAGGAGACTGCTGTGTACTTGGAGAAAGACGTGCATGGTCTTCGGTATTCTAATGGGGATGTTAAATATTCAAAAATAAATAAAATACTGGAATCTAAGTTGTTGTATACAGCTGACTACATCTACGTTCGCGGAGAACAACAAGCAGAATTTTTAAGACACAAATGTTATATGCTTGACGTCTTTCCCATAATTATTGATGTTTGCAAGTTTGATGATTCCCCATACTCCACTGGAAACTTTGCTCCACATGATAACCCCTGCCACGCTACTGGACTATTTTCCTGCACCGAGAGAAATGTGGATCACCTCCGCCAATGGTTGTGTAACAAAATATTACCTATATAAATTGGATTTTTTTTTTAAATAAAAGATTAAAAAGTTTTATTTTAGTTTTATTTTAACAGTTTTACATATTTATTTTAATGCAAGATGATTCGCATTTGCGATTTACAAAAAATTTTATAATGATATTACTCGCTATAAAAACATTTATTACGAATATAATGCTTAAGAGTATAATTGATAATTGACTGCTGACATCATCATCATCATTATTATTAGTCTTGTACCATTTTGAATCACTTTCGGTGTTATTTGGGGATATTAGCATGATCTTGTAGAATGTTCCTCCTGACTTTGGTATTGCTTTGAAAAATACTGGAAGCCACCCATTATTCACTACTTCATGATCCATTAGAGTCCATTCAGTTCGATTGCAATCAGTTTTTACATCATTAAAACATATCGCCATGTTCTTAACATTGTTTGGTACGTTTGTATAGAGTACATTGTTAGCAATAGCTGTGAGAATGATGAATGGTGCTAGTTGAGACATCTTGTGGGTTGAATTCTTTTTAACGGGTATTGTGTTTTTGTTAGTTTTCTATCTGACAAATGGAACGCTGCAAATTGTTTTTCGATTGCGGTTCTATCTTCGTACCACTGTATATCCGCCTTCAACTTTTGTATTTTTTCCCAAAACTCTTCTAATCTACACCGTACGGTGGACATTGATGAAATAAATGTCTTTCACTCCATAGGTCAATATAAATAATATCCTTAATCACCCCCACTACCATGGTATAATAAAAAGAAATAAATGTTTTAATCCTTTATTCAAAAATACTGTTATTTAAATCACTAATTGTATCTTCATTATAATAATACAAATATTCCCTTAATGCTAAACTTAAAATACTAGTATCACAAGAAGCCTCACAAAATGAATATAAAATGTCTATTGGTTGTAAATCGTTTTTGAATGAAGTAGCAATTTTCAACGCATTACAATAGTAATCTAAAAATCTCAGTCCATCGAGGAAACGAATGCGTGGTAAAATTAACTTCTCGTTTCCTTCAATAAGATTCTTAACATCTTTTTCAAATATCTGCAAAGTAACACCAAGTTTCTTAACATTGAGCCATTTAAGTTGATCTGTAGCTTGAGTTTCAATTGCTAAAAATTCACAACATTCTGGAGGTTCATCTTCACAATAGCATTGTAGAGGCATGAGGAAAAACTGATTATATTTACGATTAAGTTCATCGATGAATCGGATCCAATCACATATACCGAACGATATCTCATTATTCTCGCTGCTTAATTTAACACCTGGTTCAAATGATTGAGCTGAACTTAATCCAACTAATACTTTTAAATTCTCAAAATTATACAAAGTATTAAGCAGCATCACTTCACTTTTGGCTTTTACTTCCACACTGTTCATGTTGTAATGCCTACGTTTCGCGAAATAAAGCTGTGAACATGAAAACTTTTAATTATATCTTCTTACCTCTCCACTCCAACGTATAAGTGGGGATATCGTAACATTCTACGCAGGACATATTTCAACGTAGGACGTGGCATAAGAAGACGAATAAAGAGTTTATTAAAAAAATGTGTCAGGTGTGGGATTCGAACCCACGCACCCTTTCGGGTATCGGAGCTTAGATCCAACGCCTTTGACCACTCGGCCAACCTGACTTATAGTATTCAATGTAGGATGTGGCATATTATATAACATTTGACGTATTAGCGCGGAACATGAAATATAACTGAGTAATTGATAGCGTCTGCTATTTATCTAACTGCCTCTCCCACGCTAAAACTATGTTGTGCAATCATGAGAAAATTCATTTATGCATGTCTTGCTTAATTAGAAATATAAAAAATGTCCACATGTTTTCCGGCGTTCGTGTGAATATTATATCGTGAGAGAAATTCTTAATAGCCGACAATGATGTCACCATTCTCAGTAATATATTTTATGTCACAACACATGCCTCGCTTAATTAGAAATATGTACATGTGTTTCCGGTTATATCGTGAGAGGAATTTTTAATAGCCGACGTATCCGGGTGATGTCATTATTCTTAGAATAGTCTGATGTATCGAATTTGATGATAGCAGAATATATTTATAAAGATTTCAAATGCGAGACGTAATCTTCGTTATTATTGGGGGAGTGGGGGGGCGTTTGGGCGTATTTTCATTACATCGTTCTCATTAGCATACGTTGAGACATAATCTTCGTTATTATTGGGGGAGTGGGGGGCGTTTGGGCGTCTTTTCGTTGATATTGGGGGAATGGGGGCGTCTTTTCGTTAATATTGTGAGCCCTCATTCATCCATGCACGTCTTTCTCATTGGACGTTGATGCACACGTTCCCATTGAGGACGTTCCTATGTCACCATTGGTCAGCAAGACACGGGGGACGTTTCTATGCTCCCATTGGTCGTAGATACGTTCCAACGTCACGAGGATGTCCACCATTGGTCTAGGATAGGTTCTAAAGTCATGAGGATGTCTACCATTGGTCGAGGATAGGTTCTAACGTCACGAGGAGGCGTTACTATGCTGTCATTGGTCGCTGGGGGTGTTGCTATTCCCACCACTGAAGCTGCTATGCTGCCATTGGTCGATGATACGTTTCGATGTCACGAGGACGTCCGCCATTGGTCAGCAAGACACGAAGGACGTTCCTATGCCTCCATTGGTCGAGGATAGGTTCTAACGTCACGAGGATGTCTACCATTGGTCGAGAGGTGTGGCCTAGAGACACGAGGCACGTTCCTACGTCACCATTGGCCGAGGGGCGTGGCCTAGAGACACGAGCCACGTTCCTACGTTGCCATTGACCGAGGGGCGTGGTCCCGAGACACGAGGTACGTTCGGACACGAGCCGCCATCTTGAAAAACGAACACGAGCCGAAGATACCCGATCTTGATGCCAGAACGAACTCTACACATCTACTTATATTGTACAATAATGGTGATAATATGCAGCTCTATTTTTTTTCTTTATTTTGAGCACATCTGAATACATTCCGTGTATTTTAACTTTGGCTGAGTTTTATCATACAGATTTCTTATTACATTAACAAGGTGGTTAGATACTCTCATACTTTCCATTATATTCCAGAGGGGATTCCATTTTACTGAATTGAAAAGTGAACTTATGCATTAAATACATGTAATTGTGACATGTTATTTAATCAAATATTATCTGTAAATGAAAAAAATTATATTTACGTGATTTGAAATTCTTTGCAGGAAAATCTCACACCCCCTATTTGCGTCTTTTTTTAAATGATACATGACGAAATCACAAGATTTCCAAATTTTCGATAGGTTTGTAGATTTTCACCCAACGTGATTAAAAGTAGAACAGAAAGTCAATATTTTATGTAGTAGAAGAATAGAAGAGTAGTACAAAAGTGTGGTTTTACCAATTTTGAATTATTTTGCCAAATTTCCGGTCATAAGTTTTTAATCGAAAGTGATATAAAAATCGTAAGAATATATTATCTCGTCTTGCTAAAGGCGCGTCGAATAATATGTCGCTTGTACTTTTTCGGACACTTTAAAATAGTACGTCTGGTTGCAACTTTGGAACCAAAAGTCCAAGGTCAAATTTCTTATTTTTAATACTATCTTGAAATATGTACTATTATTTGACACATCATTTATCATTATATCTGTTCTACTAACGAAAGAGTTATATTCAACGACAGACAGATGGATGGACAGACAGACATCGATAATTCAAGGTTTTCCTGTATATATTCTGTTTAATGTAAAACAATAAATAGCAATAACTAACGACTAATTTCTTGAAACTTCAATTAAAAATCAATTTTTTAACTTAAAAATGATTTACAATAAAAATTAACTCCTAAAGGGAGTAGAAACAATAATACATAAAACAATACACATCTGAACAACAGTGACATAAAAAATACTAAACCTATTTGTATGCCTATAAAAATTTAAGAATAAAGATTCTCCCAAGTATCTTCAAAAAACCAACAAATAAGAATATAATCAAACAGTTTAACGAACAGGCTAACAATCCTCTAAAAAAATCGAGAACCTTTAGAAAAAAGGACAAATTTTATCACCATAAAAAAATTTAAGAATTGCCTAAAGGTTACCTAAAGTCAAAGCGAAAATATCTCAGAAATTTAAACGGTAACTTCTTAGGTGACGTTAACAGTACCTACTGTAAAATTGTAAACATGATTTGTATCCATATGAGCCTTACGAAATCCGTGAGCAAACCATTTCCATAGGGGATTTAAAGAAGAACTTTGAAAATTAATGCAATTATATCGAGCACAAGTTTAATCAAATCTTGCCCAAGTACTTTCGCTTAACATAGCATCTTCAGGGGCATTTCATCAAATATAGGCTATCCAGCAAGCGTAGAATGTGATAAACATGAATGTTAACATAAAAAAATAGCTTGTTGGATATCCTATAAATGCCCCTGAAGATGCTATATTAAGCGACAGTACTTGGGCAAGATTTGATTAAACTTGTGCTCGATATAATTGCCTTAATTTTCAAAGTTCATTTATTCGAGCATTCAACCTCATATCAATTATTTAAAGAAGAGACGCTGTGTATTAAAATCAGAAGCAACAAAAACTATATACCAGACAAAGAACAATTAAGGAGTTTGGTTCAACCAAATTCCTGTAGAATACCTAAACTGGTAGATCTTGTAAACAGCCAATAGGGTTTTATTTAGAATGTATTATACAAGTCTCCTTTTATTTTGTAGCCAAAAAACGAGTATGCCTCTAAATGCAGTGACTTCAGACTGATAAGCTTAACGGTTAACACATTTAACATTCTTTTACGAATTATACATAATCGTATACATTCTCTCTCTGCGATAAAGAACTTATTGATAAACAGTTTGAATTTTGAAATGAATTGGTAACCCTTAAGGCTGTGCTCTAAATTATTATTCTTTTCTAGAACAGTTGTGACCTCATAAAAAATTAAAAAAAACAAAAAAAAGAGGTTAATCTTTGTAAGTGGGTATATTTATTTAAAAAAACCCTTAAAAGGGCCACATCAATAGAACAAACGTTTTCGGACTAAACAGTCCATCATCAGGTTATTAAAATCGAAAATGCTAGGTCATAATGCCTGAGCCACCAAAATATTAGGGTAAAAACCCTTTAAATTACATTTAGTTATGAAATTATTTACATTGTGTTATAAAATAACTGTGATGTTCTATATTAAATTAAATTTGACCAAAGGTAACACATGGCTCAACTGGGTTCCAGAGCCGGGCGAGAGGCAACCTCTGCGCTCGGAGAACAACGTGGAAAAGTTCCTTTTCCACGTTGTTGCCTCTCGCCCGGCTCTGGAACCCAGTTGAGCCATGTGTTACCTTTGGTCAAATTTAATTTAATATAGAACATCACAGTTATTTTATAACACAATGTAAATAATTTCATAACTAAATGTAATTTAAAGGGTTTTTACCCTAATATTTTGTGGCTCAGGCATTATGACCTAGCATTTTCGATTTTAATAACCTGATGATGGACTGTTTAGTCCGAAAACGTTTGTTCTATTGATGTGGCCCTTTTAAGGGTTTTTTAAATAAATATACCCACTTACAAAGATTAACCTCTTTTTGTTATACGTGGTATACAGCCAGCTACAGGAATTTTTCCTTGTGGATTTTCATAAAAAATTAATTTTTATTAAATATAGGTCAACTCCATTAAGAAAATTATTTTAGTCATAAGTTTTAGTCACAAAATCATATAAACCATGAGAACAATATTGCGATTTGGTTACAAATCTTTACTAGTAAGAACTATGAAATCAGTAAAATGTAAGGATAACTATTTATCTCCGATATCTATAGAAAAACTACCATTAAATAATATTTATCTTAAAAATCACCAAGATAAACTTTTGCACATACTTAATACAGCATTTTGCAGCATTATACTTTGAATTTTACTATAATTATGTTTTTCAGTGATTCTTGCCTATTCTTTCTTCTTTTTCTCTTGCTGGCAGGTGTTGCAGTCTCGGAACATTCTCAGGGGTAACAAATTATTAGGAAGCTTTAAGTTAGACATCGCCACTGTGTGGGCACAACCAGGTACTAATTAGAACTAAAAATGAAAATGTTTACATGTTTGAGGTATTGCTAGATATAACATTATCTATATAATTCGATGTATTTCTCACATAATATTATAACTAATTTAAACTATTAGGACTCAATAGAACTATGAGTAATAATTGAAACTGAAATTAAAAAGACTTACTTGTATGAGGTATGGAGAGATATAACATTATCTAATCATTTCCATATATGTTTTATTAAAAAGCACTGTACATAAGGGCACAATATTTTAACAACCTAAAACAAAATATGTTTTTATGTATTTGGTTTATTTTTTTAACAAACCGTTATTCATAGACAATTAAAATATAGTTTTTTAACAACTTCCAATTCAAAAAAGGAACTTTAATAAATAGTTTTTTTACAATCAATTTGCCATTTTCAAATACGGTACGTGAAAAAATCAGATGGTATAGAGAAATAGTTTAAATCAAGCAAATTTTATATAAAAAAAGACATTTATTGTCCTTCTGGTTAATTTTTTTTTATAATCCATAATCTCTTGGCGCAAATTAAACTATTTTTTTATGGTAATTTTCAATATTAAGTAATTTCAAGATGAATATAGAGAATAATATGAATATAGAATATAGAAGATGTATTTAAATATTTCTAATAATTTAGCTTTTTCGTTCTTACGCCATATCAAAAGCAAAAGAGGGGCGTATTGTAACACTGACCTATTCCTAGTCATAAGAACCTTTGTTGAGGATTAAAAAACAAATAAAGGGATACTATGTATATATATATATATATATATATATATATATATATATATATATATATATATATATATATATATATATATATATATATTGAAATATGTTAGCAGCAATTTTATTAAAAAAATTAATTTTATTTAGTGAGTTAACAAATATATTTTTTTTCTTTCTAGTTCAACTTTTTAAAATATTTTGTATTTTTCAGCAGCTCTTGATAATAATTGTAAACACAATTGAAAGCTCGAGTAAAAAATAGTTAACCAATAGCCCCTTTTATTGACTCCAACCCATCCAAAACATTCATATATATATATATATATATATAATATATATATATATATATATATATATATATATATATATATATAACATAGCTACATGCCCTTGGCTTTTATTTTCTTCGTCAATTTTTTCCACTTCTTCCGGTCGTTTGCCTTCCCTTTTTCTAAGATTTAAATTATTTTTAGCTGCTTCCAACCATTTTTTTGGTCATCTTCCTCTGTCCATTTTAGCCTCGCCTTCTCCAAAAATACCATTTTTACACAACGTTTCTCTGACATTCGAGTGATGTGTCCTAACCACCTGACTCTCTGTGCTTTGACTTTTTGTACAATTAGGGGTTTTCCATAGATCTCTATTTCCTCTTTATTTCTTTCTCTTCTCCATTTCCCTAATCCGTTCTAATACCACCAAAAACCTTCAGCAACACCTTCCTTTCCCAGATCTAGATTTTCGTTTCATCTTTCTTATTCATAGTCCAGGTCTCACATGCATATACTGCCACTGGCCGAATGGCTGTTTCATATATTCGAATTTTTGCTACACTACATACATTTTTTGCTTTTTGGCAAAGTGCTTGGTTTACTATAAAGTTGGAATGTAGTGCTGCATTACCGAGATGCTTACAGGTTTTTGGGAAAAATATAGCTTTAGTCAATATATTTTCAGGGTGTTGGCAAAATATTGGATAAAAATGTTCGCACTTGTTTTTTCGTGAACTTTTAATACAGCAAAGTTAAATATATATGCTGGAAAACAGCCAAAAGGCCCCTTTGAATTAAATAATAGTCCTAGCAGTGTAGTTAAACGTATAATAAAACCAATTGCCCATCATGGAGGCAACATTACTTGCGACAACTGGTTTACGTCCATTCCACTGGCTACTGACTTCCTATATAATTACAGGATAACTCTAATAGGAACTCTGAGAAAGAATAAACCACAAATTTCTTCTCTTTTTGTACTACAAAAGAAAAATCACTAAACGGCAGCATTTTTGTGGTTATGGTAAAGACTTTCTTTTACTATCATACGAAAACATTAAGTAGCAGTCTATGAACTTCTACAATACGTCAAAGGGAGCAGTGTATGTTGTGGACCAGATGAAATATAAATACTCCGTTTCTCGAATAAGTTGTTAAAGGTGACTTACAGTTTGTTTTTCATTGATGAATTTTTGCAGGAATAAATAGTCATTTTTTTTTAACCTATTCTCTATCCTTCCATTGTTGGATATAGTTCTCCCTCAGTTCTCTCCATCTTTCCCTAACTTGAGCTGTTCTTTGCCATGTGGGACCTCCTTGTTTCCTGATGTCATCTTTCCACCTCATCTGTGGTCTGCCTCTTGATCTCTTTGCATTGTATGGACGCCATTTTCCGATGGCATTGATCCATTGTCCGTCTTGGAGACGTTCATTGTGTTCAGCCTATTTCCATTTTAGTTTTGCTGCTTGTTCTATCGCGTCTACTGTCTTTGTTCTGGTTCTGATCCACTGATTACGTTTTCTATCTCTAAGTGATACACCCAACATTTGTCTCTCCATCGGTCTTTGTGCGTTCCTTATCCTATCCAAATTGGCCTGTGTAAATGTCCATGTCTGTGCTCCGTAGGTGTGCACCGGTATTATGCAGGAGTTATATACCTTGCTTCGCAAGTATAGAGGAATTGTTTGATTTTTTAAAACGTAAGAAAGCTTGCCGAACGCTGCCCATCCCATTCTTACTCGTCTCGATATTTCGGCTGTTTGATTTTCTCTGTTAGCTCTGATTGCTTGTCCTAGATAGATATACTCATTTACCTGTTCTATTTTTTCTGTTTTTATTTTTATTGCCTCTTGGTCTTCTGTGTTTGTCATTACTTTTGTTTTGGTAAAGTTAATTTTTAGGCTTTTTTGCAGTGATTTTTCATGAAGTTCATTCGATTTAGGTATTTTCCGTTAATACATATTCCTCTGTTTGCCCACTCTGTTGATTTTATTATGTCTTCGAGGGTCAAGGTAAACAGTTTAGGTGAAATTATATCGCCTTGTCGGACTCCTCGTTTAACTTAATATAGCAATACTAATACTTAATTAGAACGCTCTAAATTTCTAAGAGAAATTAAAACACATCTCATCAGAACCCACCTCATAAGTCGTGCATCAATAACAACATTGTCAATATTATTACGACTTCAAATAAGGCGCCAAGCAGGTCTTCTTGATGAAGAAACTTGAGTAGCAACTATAAAAAACCTATTTGTGGTGAACATATAATTACAATATGTAATTATATAAAGTGTTTACATATCTTTTATGTTAGACAATTTTTTATACCAATTACAACAAGTAGTAGATCAAGTCAGAGGGAAGATGATAGTATTGGGAGATTTTAACGCTCAAATAGGCAATCAAGTAATACCCGGAATTAAGCAAAAACATAACGAGGATGTCAAATACAAAAATGGAGAACAGATGATTAACTTCTGCACGAAAAACGAACTAAGAATAAACAACACATTTTTTGACCACAAAGACCAACACAAATATACATTTAATAACACCCGTATACAAAGATCTATGATAGATTATGTTATTACCAACCGAGATATACATATTGTTCTGAAGCTATTTTCTTGTGGCATTGTAAATTAATTACTGTTAAACTGGGAATAAGCCACAATTAAAGATAAAAATACGTTTATTGACGTTTCATTTATTGAAAATAATCGACGTAAAATGCCTTAACTCAGCAGATATAGGTATCGACCACAGCCTAGTATTATGTAAAATAAGAATCATCCTGAAACATTTTTCTCCAAGAAAGCGGTGACAACACAAACAAAAATCTAATTCGAAGGACTAAATACGGAATCCACAGAATACTTATACTAAAAAATAATATCAGAGAAGATCACTAAGAATGAAAAACTCAAAAATAACATAATTAATGTAGCAACAAAATCATTTGGAAAGAGAAAAGTAAAGAACACTAACATATCAAAAAAACACCATGGGTTAGAGGAAAGTAAAGACAAAATGTGAAGAAAAGAAGAAAGCCAATCCCTATTTGCTCAAGGTGACGATAATGAACCACCAACACCAGAGGTGACGACAAACGAAGAAATTAATATTGAGTGGGAAGAGGTAAAGGAAGCATTAAGGAAATTAAAAAATAGAAAATCACCAGGAGAGGACAGAATACCGAACGAACTCCTAAAGTACGGAGGACCAGATCTAACCAAACAACTATTAAAACTAATCCAAAAAATAATAGAACAAAACAAAATTCCTCAAGAATGGAGATCAAGCATCCTAATACTCCTCTTCAAAAAGGAAACAAATCGGACCCGGAAAATTACAAAGGAATTAATTTATTAAACACATCACTAAAATTAACAACCAAACTGATAATAAATAAACTGAATGAAATTATAACACTAGTAGAAGAAAAACAAGGTTTTAGATCAGAAAGATCATGCACAGACACTATATTTATAATAAGGCAAGTGCAAAAGAAATCAGTAGAATACAAGAAACTGGTATATCTATGTTTCGTGGACCTTAAGAAGGCATTGACCGGGTCAACTTAAAAGACGTTATCCACTTACTGTACACAAGAGAGATACCTCTAGAAATAATCAAAACGATCGAAAAGATCTACCAAAACAACACAATAAAAGTATAAGTAGAAGAAGAACTAACCGATCCTATTGAAGCTGGCAATGGGATGACAGGGAGATTCGCTGAGTCCTTTATTGTTTAACCTGATTATGGATGAAATAATAAAAAGTAAGAACTAAAAAAGGATACCAAATGGGAGAAAAACAACTTAAAATAATCTGCTACGCAGACGACGCAATACTACTCTTTCAAAGTGAAGATGATTAACAACGTAAGCTGCACTCATTTAATATAACAGTCAACATGTAAATTTTCCCCAAAAAAGATAAAGTGCATGGTTACAACAGCAAATTTACTAAGATGTAAATTGGAGCTGGAAGGTTAGATAAATAGAACAAGCGATGGAGTTTAAATATCTACGCGTCACATTATCTAGCTAGGGAAAGCTCGAAACGGAAGTGGAAGATCAAGTTAATAGAGCAACCAGAGCCGCAGGCTGCCTAAACTAAACAATATGGAGGAATAAAAATATCAGGAAAGAAACGAAATACAGAATTTACAAAACAGTCGTCAGACCAATAATGACATAAACGGCAAAAAAAAGACCTGATACAGAGAGGACAAAAAGGATGTTAGAAATAGCAGAGATGAAAACACTTGGAAGAATGGAACGATCATGTAAGCCGAATCACATTAAAAAACAGACAGAGTCTGTACCTATGTATTATTTCATTAATGAAAAGTACATACATTCATGTTATTTATCACTAATAAATTTTTTAAAGAACCAGCAACCGACTGAGCTTCGTTAATTAATAAATGTCTTAATAAAATATAATTAAATGAGAAGAAAGTGGTATGGCGACTGAGCGCTGATAGGCGAACAATAGCGACATTTCCTAATACGCGAACAATGACGGGTTAAGAAATGCCAGAGCTGGTAATCTTGGGTAGCCTAGGTATAGTTTTGTACGCTGCGAACTGCTGGTCAGACGGTATTTCATGCTGACTTAGGGGAGAGTCGTGGAAATAAAATATACCGAGGCAAAACAAAATGGCCTGCAATTATACAATTATAGATCAGTGGTCAGTAACCAACTATGGTACGGCCCGCGCAAGTGAGACTTGTTTCATACGACGCCGTACCGCAGGTATTAATCAAAAACACTTATAACAATAGGTTTTTATTTCATCGCTTTGTGTCAATGTACAATGACCGCTAGAATTTAGTATATTCTATCACGCAAATTCAATAAGAGGTTACCGCCTGTCAACACCGAACATTCTGGAATTTTGCCACATCAATAGCAACGTACTAGAACAGCAAATTCAGCAAGTGTATTTATTACGAATAAAGCATCACAAAACAATTTTTTTTAGTCTGAATATTATATTTTTAACTGTAACTAAAATCTTTTATTTTGAGTGTTTTTGCTATTTAATAAAGTGTTTTGCAAAAGAATAATTATAATTCGGGGAAATTACTTAAAGTTGTATCCTGATTTTTTTTTTCAGAATAACACGCTAAACATGGCTTCAAAAAAGAAAGATTTTAAAAGAGAATAAGGCTTATAACGAAGCATGGACATATTTTTTTTATTGAGTTTAATCGAAAACTGTTATGCATGATTATTAAAAGAATATATTTCGAGCAAAGGAATATAACCTGAAGCGACATTACGATATTGAGCATAAAGCCAATTTTGCCTTTATAGAAGAAAAATTTCAAAATGATTAAATTTCTAGTTTATAATCCTCCCTGAAAATTCAACAGAACGACTTAAAGCTTGTGATAGGTAAAAATGAATCAAGTGTTCGTGTCAACTTTAACGTAGCAAAAATACTAGCAAAGCATGGGCGTCCATTCTCTAACAGTGAACAGCTTACAAATAAACCACAGATTTTTGATGGTTTTTTTAAGCGATGTACAAAGTGCGGACGTGCCATATACAACGCAGTTCCTCTTTGTACGTGGTATTGACGAAAATGTTAATGTTCATGAAAAGCTTATAAAAATGTGTGAACGGTTATGCTACAGGGGAAGATTTATTATATTATTGGAATTAGTATTAAAGCCAATTCAATTAAGCTGGGTGTTACAACTGGTGTTGGAGGTTTAACATGAGAGTCCAAAACAAAGGTATTACAAGGAGAATTATTACCAAACAAAAAGAGTCAGGTCAAAATGTTCCCTTGATATTTTATTACATTTTTGAGCCAAGATTTTACCTTGAAAACAAATAATGGCCAGAGTTATATCTACTGTCAATTTAAAAAAAAATGGGATCACACACCGTCTTTTCCAAAAGTTTCTGGTTCTGAAAACTGAGTATGGTAACGTAATTTATTACTGTAAATTGAGGTTGCTTAGTCGAAGTGCCGTTCTAAAAAAGTTTTTTAAGCTGGGTAAAAATATTTGATATTTTATGAAGACTGAAGGAAAACCCGTTGAACAGATTTTCCAACAATTAGTAAATTTTAGAACTTCGTTTTCTGGATGATATAACCGGCAAACTGAATCAGCTCAACCAACTATTCTAAAGAAAAAACAAAAAAAACAAACTTATTTAAAAATTTGCCGGAATTTGTTTCCTTAATATATTTATATAAAGTTCCGTATTATTAGATATATATATATATATATATATAATATATATATATATATATATATATATATATATACACTGTGTCCGTAAAGTATGGAACAAGTTCTTTTTTAGCTAAACAGAGCATTTTAAGAAATAATCCTGAAACACGTCGATTTTTAATTTTAATTTACCGTATTTTAAAATAATATTCTAATATACAGGGTGAATTACTTTCGAGTAATGACGTCACCGTCATTTTTTTTAATGGAATACCCCCATTTTGTCTCAATTTTCGGATTACTCTAGCTGAGCTGATTCCAAAAATGTATCACATGTTGATTCAAATTGGTACAGGGTGGACAAAAATACAATAGTTTTGTGTGTGTTCATAAAGTAACGCGCTAGTTAAATTCACAATATTATCAAAAATACTTATTGTCTAGCGGACAGAATATGATGAAATACATGACTTTATAAATGTTCGAACTGCAGCCCTTTCTGTATTTAACAGTAACCCAAACGTTGTACAAATTCTTGTTGAACCTTGTTTATTGTGTCTTGAGAAATATTGTTTATTGCTGTTCGAATTCTCTGTTGTAATTCTTGAATATTTGCTGGTTTCGTTTGATACACAACATTCTTCAGATGGCACCACATAAAATAATCCAAAGGATTGAAATCTGGTGACCTCGCTGGCCATTCAACAGGTCCACGTCTACCTACCTTCTAACATCTACAGCATAATGTGGAGGTGCACCATTCTGTTGCAACCATAAACTTTGATAAATATGATAAACTATGATAAATATCCAGAAAGACCTATAACGCGTTCAACAGTAAGATTGAACAGAAATTTCGAGAAACTGGTACGGTTGAAAATGCACGGAAATCAGTTCGTCCCTCTGCAAATGCTGATACAGCATTAGATGTTTTACTTAGTTTTGAAGAAGATGCGCACACTTCTGTGCGTAAAGTTAGTCGCGATATCGGTGTTAGTAAAACAACGGTACACAAACTATTAAAAGTTGAAAAATGGCATCCTCATAAAATCAAACTTGTGCAGGAATTAAACGAAGATGATCCAGATAGAAGAATGCAATTTTGCGAAGCAATGATGGATAACTGCCACCGAGATCCTCTCTTGGTACAAAACATAATTTTTTCTGATGAGGCCGCTTTCACGTTAAATGGCGAGGTTAACCGTCAGAATTGTAGATACTGGGCAAAAGAAAACGCCCACTGGATGCGTGAGCATTATACACAATACTCGCAAAAGGTAAATGTATGGCTGCAATTGTAAGAAATCGAATCATCGGACCCTACTTTATCGAAGGTAATTTAAACGGAGCAACGTATCTTGAGTTTGTAAGGGGATATCTCGTACCTACTTTTCGTAATTTGTTTCCCAGCAGACGTAATCCTGGAGGTTTTGATGAAAGTTAATGGTTGCAACAGGATGGTGCACCTCCACATTATGCTGTAGATGTTAGAAGGTACCTAGATGAAATTTTTCCGAACAGGTGGATTGGTAGACGTGGACCTATTGAATGGCCAGCGAGGTCACCAGATTTCAATCCTTTGGATTATTTTATGTGGGACCATCTGAAGAATGTTGTGTATCAAATGACACCAGCAAATATTCAAGAATTACAACAGAGAATTCGGACAGCAATAAACAATATTTCTCAAGACAATAAACAAGGTTCAACAAGAATTTGTACAACGTTTGGGTTACTGTAAAATACAGCAAGGGCTGCAGTTCGAACATTTATAAAGTCATGTATTTCATCATATTCTGTCCGCTAGACAATAAGTATTTTTGATAATATTGTGAATTTAACTAGCGCGTTACTTTATGAACACACACAAAACTATTGTATTTTTGTCCACCCTGTACCAATTTGAATCAACATGTGATACATTTTTGGAATCAGCTCAGCTAGTGTAATCTGAAAATAGAGACAAAATGGGGGTGTTCCATTTAAAAAAAATGACGGTGACGTCATTACTCGAAAGTAATTCACCCTGTATATTAGAATATTATTTTAAAATACGGTAAATTAAAATCAAAAATCGACCTGTTTCAGGATTATTTCTCAAAATGTTCTGTTAAGCTAAAAAGAACTTGTTCCATACTTTACGGACACAGTGTATATATATATATATATATATATATATATATATATATATATATATATTATATATATAAGAGTAAGAAAAAAGAAGTACTTGTGACTCGTTTGGAAAAAATATAACACTGTTTTTGATGGGTTGGAGTCAATAAAAGGGGCTATTTGTTAACTATTTTTACTCGAGCTTTCAATTGTGATTACAATTTTTATCAAGAGCTTCTAAAAAAGTTAACAAAAAATTTTTTATTTCTAGTTCAACTTTGTAAGACATTTTGTATTTTTTAGAAGCTCTTGATAAAAATTGTAATCACAATTGAAAGCTCGAGTAAAAATAGTTAACAAATAGCCCCTTTTATTGACTCCAACCCATCAAAAACAGTGTTATATATATATATATATATATATATTATATATATATATATATAAATTTTTTCACACCTTATACAAATTGTATTTATGATTCAAATAGGTATATTTTCATTCGGTACAGATTAGAAAATTATTTCGATAGCAGCATATCTATCATTACTGTACGTTTATAGATATCTGTTTTTTTTTTATTTGGAATTATTTGGAAGTAGATAACTATACTAAGAAACACTTTTTTGACTCATCCTATAAATTATAATAAAGCGTGTATGTATATATATATATACATATATAACATTTATGTGTATGTATCACATTTTGTATATATCTGGCAATACCGCATCCAGTGTATAATAATTATCCAAAGCACTTACATTCAGTTCATTCCATTTAGTCCAAGTATTAATTACATTACATAATCCAATAGGGAGTATTACCATGATAGTTTCTAATTATTTTCAGTTATGTTTACAGCATTAAACTACAAACTTTCTAACGTCGTTATATCTTGAGTTAAAATTTAATTATAGTAGGTACATTAATTTTAATATTATTATCGGGATTATATAATATTTATATTTTTTATAAGGTTAAAGTTATAGAATGGTATCCAGAACTTTATAAAGAATATCTAATCTAATAATCCTGGCTAAAGTAATTATTATCGTTTCTTGAATTTATAAGTGTAAACAACAGCGTAGAAACGCTTTAATTAAGTTTGGAACCACAAGAGAAGAATAAAAATATAAAATATAAACTATTACAACTAATAATCTAAGAAAGAACTAAAGTTAAACGTGGTCGAGCTATAATAATAGGACCTTATGGCCAAAGAACTTACGTCAGTGATATAAAGTAAGCACTTCTTTACTATTATTATAAGCAGATTTAGATAAAATAAGGGCAAAAGCTGGTTTTGGTTTTAATCCAGCTACAAAAGTTGCATTCTTCACTTCTTGGAATATTATAAAAACCGAAAAAAAGAGCTGAAAGCGTAAAGTCTAGTAAGAAAATATGTTTGAACATTTTTGAATTTCGTTAACTTTTGGAAATAAAATAAATTACCAATCTTAGTCAAGGATATTCGTTCACACGGTTGAATTCCCAAATTCCATGAACAAAGTTTTTTTTTAATGTTTTATGTGTTTCTATTTATATATAAATTTTTTTTTTTTTTTTGAAAAAATTATTTTAAAAAATTGTACATGTACGGGATTGCCAAATTATTATGCAAAACAATTCAATTGATCTTAACCAAATGTAGCACACGTTTCAGTCATATTATAAAGTTTTTCCAGACGGAATAGGAAGGTTGTATATTGGGCCTAAATGATCAAAAAAATTTATCTGTTACACTGTTTTCCATTTGTTGCTATTTTCTAAATAGTAAACAATAAATTTTCAATTTTTAGCTAGTCAAATATTATGTAAAATTGAAAAACAAAACTTTTATTTTTTGAGTTTTTTTTATTTCGTTTTTAATATTTCCCGAGTTATAGGATAAAAAATGGACGCAAAAAGCAAAAATTTTTTATTTTTTTTTTAGATTTTGTTAAATAAAAAATATAATTCCATTTCAAAAATTCCATCAAACATAGATACTCCTACCATTTTCTCCTTTCAACTAATCATATTTTAGTATTTCAAACAAACAAACAGAATTTCCAGTTCCTGCTAAATCCATCAAATTTCTATTTTTCTTGTTTTCGATACACACCCAACAATAGAATCTGTATAAATTAAGTTTCTAAACTTTCACTATTTCAAAGACAATAGCTTAACCCGGTTAATCGCTATTGTACAATTCCATCGTTAAAAAAAGGTTTTTTCCCGAATTTTGAAAGGAAAAACTTTCCCGAATTGTGAAACGAAAAAGAAGTCCATTTTACTTTTACCGCAAATAAAACCGTTTATGAATATAATTCAATTCTTTAATATTTGGAAATAACAATTTTCTTTATTCGTCCTTTTCTCTTTCACTTAAACTTTGTGCATATTTTTTTATTATAAAAATAGATATAAATGTTGATTTTGTAAAGAAAATTTTACCTTTTTAAAATAATTTACAAATTAGAATTCATTTATTTTAGTAGTTTTACAATAAATATCAATTTATTTAATTTGAAAATGTATTTTTTTTTGAAAATTACGTATAATTTAAAAAAAATGTTTATATGTTACAGAAAAAATTCTATATGGGATATTTCTTCTTCTTGTTCTTCTTCCTTTTTGTATGTAGGCTTTAAAGCCTATTTCTTCTTTAATATTATATATATATATATATATATATATATATATATATATATATATATATATAATTCTTTGGAGGATAACTTTCGGGAAAGCGTCAAAACAAGGATCAGCTAGAGATGGTATAAGCCAGTTTGGTGTAGAACTTTATTCTAAATGTGAAATTTTCGGTGATATGTTGTCACCTTCATCAGTACCTAAATGGAAAACCTATTTTATTACAAGTGGTGGAAATTAACATATAAAACCTACATTGAAAATATTCAGTTGGTCCTAGAGGTGAAGAACACTGTCACAAACATGTTAAAAATATTAAAAAATACATTTAAATTTTGAATAAAAACATTACACACAACAGGGTATTATTTAAAATACAAACACAACAAAAATCTAAAAACTACAACCTACACAAAACTGCAACTTCATGTTGAAGGTAGAAAAGAAGAATTATTCTTCTTTTTTGATGACATATTTCTGACTTCTGTCAATATCCGGGTGACATATGCAAGGAGGTTATAATTTTCACGTTAGAACCTGATGGATATGGAAAGAAAGAACCCCAGGAAACACAATCAGCAGGAAATGGAGTCTTTTCTCCAAGTACAGGTAGGCAATCTATGTACGTTATGATAAGTTCCCTACATTCTCCAGTTTGTTACATCTTGTCAAGTCCTATAGGGAGTGTAGGGAACTTATCATAACGTACATAGATTGCCTACCTGTACTTGAGAAAAGACTCCATTTCCCTGCTGATTGTGTTTCCTGGGGTTCTTTCTTTCCATATCCATGAGGTTCTAACGTGAAAATTATAACCTCCTTGCATATGTCACCCGGATATTGACAGAAGTCAGAAATATGTCTTCAAAAAAGAAGAATAATTCTTCTTTTCTACCTTTAACATGAAGTTGCAGTTTTTGTGTAGGTTGTAATTTTTAGATTTTTGTTGTGTTTGTATTTTAAATAATACCCTGTTGTATTGTAATGTTTTTATTCAAAATTTTAAATGTATTTTTTAATATTTTTAACATGTTTGTGACAGTGTTCTTCACCTCTAGGACCAACTGAATATTTTCAATGTAGGTTTTATATGTTAATTTCCACCACTTGTACTAAAATAGGTTTTCCATTTAGGTGCTGATGAAGGTGACAACATATCACCGAAAATTTCACATTTAGAATAAAGTTCTACACCAAACTGGCTTATACCATCTCTAGCTGATCCTTGTTTTGACGCTTTCCCGAAAGTTATCCTCCAAAGAATTGTATTCTTAGCGTCGTTATACAAACTCTATTTACAATAATTGACTACAAAAATGGGATTCCTACAACAGATAAAGAACATTGACGGTAATACTGGAGTTAAACATGCGAAAACTTACATGTCATCACTAACAAAAATGGCTTCAGCAAAGAACAGGCTCATCTTCCTGTACGAATGCAGGAGAAACAACATAATACCTAGATTTTTACAACAGGGTACAGAAAGGATTCTCTCAATACCTGAAAATACAGAAAATAAAAATACAAGAAAAATATCATACTTAAGAAATCTTGTAACAAAGAGGATTCTAAACATCACTATTAATGAAACTAACACAAAAATCAGAAATTTACAGACAAACATAGATAAATCAATAGAGTATCTTAATAGCAAACTCCCTTACAACATGATGTCTGATTTCCTGAGACTACAGGACAAAAGATATAAAAGAATATTCAACTGTATAAAAAGAAGCAACATTTCAAAACTCAACCAACTTAAAGACCCTTTAGCTTCACTTACAACTACAAATGAAAACGCATGGTTGGTAAATCAATCCAAAGTGACTTTGCCTCAAGACATAAAATCTTTTTTATCACTAGGTCCAAAATTTTCACTACCAGTCTCAGTGAAAGATATTGACATGTACACATACCTAGCAGACATTGAGTACTGTATTAAGAAACTCCCTACAGATTCACAGAATTTGCAACGTTCAAAAATCACGAATATCATTACCAACCACATCAAAACCAACCGTTATTACATCAGTCCATCCATGGCCATTGAAACAAAAACGAGAAAATTTCTGAAAGACAACCCTGATATTATAGTAACAAGAGCAGACAAAGGTAACACTACAGTCATAATGGACAGAAACGATTACATCACCAAATCTTTTGAACTTCTCAATGACCCACACTCCTATAAAAAAATCCCCAAAGATCTGACTCCATCAGTAGAAAGAAACACCAACTTACTAATAAAACAACTACATGAAGAAGGACATATTACCACCAAAACAAAAAAAGAATTAACCAACTATACCGGTACCACCCCAACATACTATGGACTTCCAAAAATTCACAAAGAAGGGTGCCCTCTACGTCCTATAATTGCCTGTAAGAATGCCCCTACTCAATCCTTGGCTAAATATCTGGCAGGTATTATTGACACTTCTTTTTCTTCTCATAATACCTACAAAATTAAAGATTCTTTTGAATTTGCAAATAAGATTAATGGGTTTTTACTACCTTTAGGATATGTCTTGGTGAGTTTTGATGTTACTTCCTTGTTTACCAACATCCCTCTTGAACTGGTAGTTTCTATTCTGACAACTAATTACCATCTTATTGAACAGAACTGTACAATTCCCAAAGTTTTGTTCCTGAAACTGATTACCTTTTTATACAACAATACATATTTCACTTTTCAAAATGAATTCTATGTCCAAATAAAAGGAGCACCCATGGGTGGAGCTATATCCCCAACTTTAGCAGAAATTGTAATGAACTCCCTACTTCACTACTGTACTCAAAAAGTTGATTTCCAGTTCCCCTTCATTTACCAATATGTAGACGACCTCATATGTGCAGTCCCTGCAGACAAAATCAACTACACTCTTGACATTTTCAACTCATATAACACTCACCTACAATTCACTGTTGAAACAGAAGAGAATAATAGTGTTCCATTCCTCGACACCCATGTAACCAGACATGAGGACAACACAGTAAGGTTGGATTGGTACAGAAAGAAAACATTCTCAGGTAGATATGTGCCTTTTCACTCGTATCATCCAGACGAACAGAAGATTAACATCATCAAAGGTCTGAAAAACAGAATAAAAAGAATTTGTCACCCTTCTAACTACAATAAGAACATCAAATTATTGTATGAGATTCTTAGAAAAAATCACTACCCTAAGATGCTTCTTAATAAATTGCTATTCCAAGATATGCCAACAGTTAGAACACACCAAAGACAAACATTAGAAGGAGAAACAGTAGAAGTTTTCTATGGGAGATTACCTTACATCAGAGGTTTATCTCCACAGATCACAAACCTTTTCAGACAGTTCAACATAGTGATAGCAAATTCAGTGTACAAAAGATTAGGGACATACTTTACTCACCTGACAGAAAGAGTTAAAAAACTGGATAACTTCAATGTAGTGTATTCTATTCCATGTGGTTCCTGTTCAGAAGTGTATGTCGGTCAAACCAGCCAGAAACTCTCAAAAAGACTAGCTTTGCACAAGAGTGATGTAGTGAGGAAACCCACCTGCACAGCCTTTAGCCAACATATTAAGAATACTGGACACATTGCTAACTATGAAAATGTGCAAGTACTAAAGAGGGTTGACAACCAATTTAAGAGAAACTTCATAGAAATGTGCTACATCCATAACTGCAGTTCTTCTATGAACTGTAAGAAAGATGTTGAAAACTTAAGTTGTATTTATTCATTTCTACTTCAACAGGACTTGACAAGATGTAACAAACTGGAGAATGTAGGGAACTTATCATAACATACATAGATTGCCTACCTGTACTTGAGAAAAGACTCCATTTCCCTGCTGATTGTGTTTCCTGGGGTTCTTTCTTTCCATATCCATGAGGTTCTAACGTGAAAATTATAACCTCCTTGCATATGACACCCGGATATTGACAGAAGTCAGAAATATGTCATCAAAAAAGAAGAATAATTCTTCTTTTCTACCTTTAACATGAAGTTGCAGTTTTTGTGTAGGTTGTAATTTTTAGATTTTTGTTGTGTTTGTATTTTAAATAATACCCTGTTGTGTTGTAATGTTTTTATTCAAAATTTTAAATGTATTTTTTAATATTTTTAACATGTTTGTGACAGTGTTCTTCACCTCTAGGACCAACTGAACATTTTCAATGTAGGTTTTATATGTTAATTTCCACCACTTGTACTAAAATAGGTTTTCCATTTAGGTGCTGATGAAGGTGACAACATATCACCGAAAATTTCACATTTAGAATAAAGTTCTACACCAAACTGGCTTATACCATCTCTAGCTGATCCTTGTTTTGACGCTTTCCCGAAAGTTATCCTCCAAAGAATTGTATTCTTAGCGTCGTTATACAAACTCTATATATATATATATATATATATATATATATATATATATATATATATATATATATATATATATATATATAATATATATATATATATATATATAATGGCTATACACCCCAGCGTGGGGTTAAACCGCAAATGCTTTCTAGATTATATTTCTTAAGTGGATCAGTCTTTTTTTTTTGTTTATCTTATCTTCTTGACAATATCTCTCCATTTTTTCCTGTCTATAGTTTTTCCTCTCCAATCACTGACTCCTGCGCTTTGGAGGTCTTCTTCAACTTCTTGCAGCCACTTTGATCTCGGTCTTCCCCTTCTCTTTCTTCCTCCTGGATTCCATTCTATCATTGCGTATGTCACTGCCTCATCGCCTGCTCGCCAAATGTGACCTAACCATCTAACTCTGCATTGCTTTATTTTAGTTACGATGTCTTCCTTAAGTTCTTCCTTAATTTCTGCATTTGTTCTGCTTCTATATTCATTTTGCTCTGTTCTGATTGGTCCTAGTATGGTTCTCATAATCTTTCTCTCTGCAATTCTTAAGTCTTCTTCATCTTTTTTAACCATCGTCATTGTTTGCCCTGCATATAATATATTGGTATTGGTTATAAATGCTTATCTTCCTTTTTTTAGTCAGTGTTTTGCTTTTAAGTAATCTTTTGTTTGCAAAATAAGCTTTATTCGCTGCTAATATTTTTTCTTTTATTTCGGATTTCCTTTTTTCGGATTTACTTATTGTAACTCCTAGGTATTTGAGGTGTTCTACTTCTTCATACTCGGAACTTCCTATTTTGATTTTTTCCTTTATTGGTTTTTTCCCTAATCTTAATATTTTCGTCTTTTCTTGATTTAATCTTAGCCCCATTACCTCCCCTTTCTCTCTTATTTCTTTAAGCATTTCTTTCATTATTTTTCTGTTCTTTACAATAATAGCAATATCATCTGCATATGCAATTCTTTGACCACCTCTTGTTCTAAGATTTCCTTTATTTATATTTCGCAGTACATATTCTAATGCTAGATTAAATAGCGTTGTTGATAAGGCATCTCCTTGTTTCATCCCTTTATTTATACTAAATTCCTCTGTCTCTCCTCTTTGTGTCTTTATGCTTATTTTTGTAGTTCGCATTGTCATTTCTATTAATTTTCTGAGTTTATGTAGAATTTTTAATTTTTTAAGTGCTGTCATTAATACGTTTCTTTTAATAGAATGAAATGCCTGTTTGAAGTCTATGAATAACATTTCCAATTCTAATTTATACTCGTTTGCTTTTTCCATTATTTGTTTTATTGTGTGTATTGCATCTATTGTAGATCTTCCTTCTGTGAATCCACATTGGTACTGTCCTACTGTCTTCTTTGTGATCTTTGATATCCTCTTTTTTATTATTGATGTCAATATTTTATATGTTGTATTTAGTAATGGTATTCCTCTATAATTTTCACAGATTTGTTGGTCTCCCTTTTTATGTACTGTTATGATCTGTCCTACCTCCCAGTCACCTGGCATTTTCTCTTCTTTCCATATATTTTTCAATAGTGCCAGTATTTTTCCTCTTAGTTCCCTTCCCCCGTATTTTATTAGTTCCATATTAATTCCATCTTTACCTGGGGCTTTTCCATTTTTGCTTCTCTGTATAACTTCATCCAATTCCTCTAATGTTGGTTCTTTTGAAATTTCGATGTCTACTTCATTTGCTTCTTCTTCATGTACTGTTTCCTCCTCGTCATACATTTCTTCTTCTGTTGTTTCCTCCGTCAAGAGCTCTCTGTAGTAATCTCTCCATACTTGCTTGTATTCTTGGTCCTCTTTTATCACTATTCCCTCTCTATTTTTTATTCCGTTTGTTTTGCCCTTGTATTTTTTGTTTTGTTCTTTAATCTTTTTGTAAAAACTTTTCGTATTTCTGTTTGTTCTTTCCTGTTCTATTTTCTGCATTTTTTTGTCTACTCATCTTCTTTTATTTTGCCTTATCACTTTCTTAGCATTCCTTTTTAATTTTTCATATTCATCTCTGTCTTCCTCTTTATCTGTTCTTAGCCATTTATTTCTGGCTTGCACTTTTTTTCCTGTTATTTCTCTACATTCTTGGTTATACCATTCGTTTTTTGTTTTAGCCTGACTTTTACCTATCTGCATATTTGCTTCTTCTTCTATTGATTTTTTGATCGTCTCCCATTCTGTGCTTATATCTTCTGCTTTATATTTCTCTTTTATTTGAACTGTTACTGCCTCTTCATATTTTTTCTTACTTCCTCATTACTCAATTTATTGACATTCCACTTGTTATGTTGGTTTTTTTGTTTTGTTTCAATTTTAACTTTTTGTCTTATAATGGCTGTGACCATGTAGTGGTCTGAATCTGCACACGCACCTCTGAACGTTCTTACATCTTTTGTTGACGATTGTTTTCGTTTATTAATCATTATGTGATCAATTTGACTATATGTTTTCTGATCCGGTGACCTCCATGTTACCTTATGTGTTTTAGGGTGTTCAAATTTTGTCGAGCTTATTAACAAATTTGCTCTTGTTGCTAGGTTACATAGTCTTTGCCCATTGTCATTCGTGTTTTCGTGTATTGTATGCTTTCCTGCAATTTGCTGTAAAAAGTCCTCTTTTCCAATCTGGGCGTTGAGGTCTCCTGTTTCCTGTTTCCTGTTTCTTTGCCTCGTCCGTCAACGAATAATGTATCCTCTCATCCCTTGCTAGGTTTTTGAACCACCTCCATGATGGTCCTCCAGCTGGTTGGTGTTTCTATTCCATCTCCTTTCTAGACCATCTATTATAAGTTTGTTTACTTTAATTTGGACACGTTTACCTTTCTTTATTTCATCTTCTGCTATTCTTCGTATTTCCTTCTGTATTTGTAATTCCTCTGTCGTTAGATCATTGTTTATATATATTTTTTCTTTTTTCACTTCTTTAAGTTTACTTTTGTTTTCCATAATTTTTGTTTTTTCTTCTTTATTTGGCAATCTGACTAAACATGTTTTATCTCCTAGTTTCACTGCTTCATCTATATTTACGGTAATATTTAGCTCTTTTGCCATAAAATTTTCTATCACTTCTTTTAGTATTCTTCTATCTCCAGTTTCTATTGTCATTCCCTGTATTATCACATTATTTTCTTTTCTTATTCTATCCAGCTCTTCAAGGCATCCTCTTGTTTTAGTTCTGCTAGTTCAGTTTTGAGTTCCCTCATTTCTTCTCTGTATTGTTTTTGTTCCGTTTTTACTTCTTTTATATCAGTTTTTAATTCTTATAACTCTATTGTTAAATTTTTTATCATATTTAGTATTTGATCTATTTTGTTTTCATTTTTGTGACTTTTAATTGGGCTTCTTTGTACTTTTTTACTGGGACCAAATAACAGTTCCTCTTCTTCTCTATTTCTTTTCCGATTGTCATCGGATGTATTATCATCTGAATCCATATTTCTGCTGCTACTACTCGCGATAGAGCCAACCTCCATCTTCTTTAATATTAGCCTCCTAAATTGTTTAAATTGTCGCTTTATCTTTTTCTTGGTCTGCGTTCTTCGTCCATTTGGTGACTTGTCTTGTGTTATTCGTACTATCCTAGCCTCTGCCATTTTACTAATGTGTTCGTTCCACTCCTGTTTTCGCTTTGTCAACCATCCATTTATCTCTTCTGTATTGCATGCTCTTCTTATGTTTTCGCTTCTCTCCCTACCCAATAGACTCTTCCTTGATTTTCGTCGGTATATTTTCATCTCTGTTGTTTCTATTAGTCGTCTAGTTTTAGATGTGGCAGGTCTTGTCTCCGCCGTGTATGTTAATATAGGTCTAACTGCTGCTTTATAGATTCTGGTTTTTGTGTCTTATCTTAGGTGTTTCTTCTTCCAGATTGTATCATTAAGAGATTTCGCCGCTTTACTTGCTTTTAAGCTTTGTTGTCGTAGTTTTTCTTCAATATCGTCTTAACTAGTTACATCTATTCCCAGATATCCAAAACTTATTTCCTGCTTTATTATTTTCTCATCAATTTCCTTTTACATCGTAGTGGGTATTTAGATATTGTCGTAAATTTGGTTTTTTTTGCTGATATTATCATATTGTATTTATTGGCTGTTGCATTGAAGATGTGTGTTAATCTTTGGAGCTCATCTTCTGTCTTGGCGATTAATGCGGCGTCATCTGCATAACATATTATTTGGATTGCTTTGTTCCCCGTTTCGTAGCCATGACCTTTATCTACTGGTTGTATTATTTCGTTCGTTATTATATTAAAGAGAAGTGGGCTTTACGAGTCACCCTGTCTAACTCTGCTTTGTACTGGTATACACTGTGATAGTTTTCCATTTATCTTTGCCTGTGTTCGATTATGAAAGTAGATGATTTCGATGGTTTGTATAATATTGAATTTTATGTTTCTTTTATACAATAGGTGGAAGACATCTTTGAAATGCATGCGGTCGAAAGCCTTTGTCAGGTTTATAAAACATGGATATGCGGATTTATTGTACTCGATGGCCTTTTCTGTGATTTGTCTTACTATAAATACGGCATCTAGGCAGGATCTTTCGGACCTAAATCCTTGTTGTTTATTGTTGGTTATTATCCTTATTGTAATCCAAAAGTTTTAGTTTATTGATATTGTTGGTTAGAACTTTTGTGATAAGGTTAAGAGCGGTGTTCAGTAGATTTATACCTCTATAATTGTTGGGGTTTTTTATCTCCTCTCTTGAACATTGTTTTCATTATGCTATTTCTCCATGCGTCTTGTATCTTGCAGTGCAATATTAGTTTTTGTAGAAGTTTTGTCATCTACAGGGTTATACTTTCTCCTTCGTGTTTAAGAAGCTCGTTGGTTATTCCATCTGATCCTGGCGACTTTATATTTTTAAGTGAATGTATAGCTATTTCTACTTCCTGAAAACTTATTCCTATTTCGTTTCTTCAGGTACGTTATTGTGTTTATTATTATTTTCCTTTGCTTTAAACAGTTCCGTCGGGTATCTTTTCCATTCCTTTGCCAGTATGTTAATGTATTCCTTCAAATCTGCCATTTCTTTCCGATGGTTTCTTATGAATCTCCATATTTCTTTTACTGTACCGTAGAAGTCGCTTTCTATTCTTATTGTAAACTATTCCCAGTGTTCATTTTTTGTTTTTCTTACCAACTGCTTTGTTTCATTTCGTATTCTTCTATGATTGTCTCGATATTTTGGTGTATTTAATGTTTTGTTCTTTGTGTAGGCCTCTCGTTTCTCTTATTATTTCTCTTTTATTTTTTTCCTGAACCATGGTGTATTGTTGTTGTTTCTTCTGTTTAGTATGACTTTTCGTTTTTCTAGAGTTGTGTTGCTGCTTTTTAAATGTTGTTTTTAATTTTCACCCAACTTGCGTTTATATCTTTGATGTTATCTAACTATTTTAGCTGTACCTTCTGTACTAGCCTTCTTTGGTACATTTCTCTTGTAGAGTCGTTCCAAGGTGATTCTACATTAAATTTTTCCTCGGTTATTTCCTTTAAAAAATGTTGTGATGTTATTTTCATTTTATCTTTGCTAGTACTAGTTTGTGTTCACTCCCTTCGTCTTCTGAGTTTAAGTTAAGTAAAGTACTTAACTATACACGACTTTATATATAAACATAAATGAATAAAAAATAATGGTAGAAGTAATTATGTTTGATGGAAAGAATGGTAGGACGTAAATAGACAATAAGATTGAAGTGCGCCAATTGTTGACATGTAGTAACTCAATATTGTTTCAGCTCAATTTGGCTTAAACCTGTAATTGTTAAGATTTTTTAAAAAGTATCTAACTGTAGTTTTAAAAGTACAACATGGAAAATCGGTTGAGTTAAGGTAAAAAGGATCCACCATTAGATCTAGGCTAGCCTAGTTAACTGACTTTAATTTTTTAAAGTGATTATTTTGGGCCCAGCATAATTTTGCAAATTTGTTTTTTCAAAAACGATCTTAATAAAACTTATAACACGTTTTAGTCGTATTTTATAGTTTATCTAGGCTGTAGGCTGTAGTAATATGAATGCTATAAGTTATGATTAAAGGATTGAAAAATTTTAAAGGAAAAGGTAAATTTTTGTACCTTTTTCCTAGTTATTGATATTTTTTAGTTAGTTAAATATTATGTAAAATTAAAAAAAAAAACGAAACTTTTACCAGTTGTAAGTTTTTTTTGTACGAGCCGTGCCTCTTGAGTTATATGTAAAAATATGTGCGCAAAAAAGAAAAATTATATATTTATATTTTCATATTTTTGTGTCATAAAAAATTAAGGACACGGTTTGCGGCTTAGTCCAGTCATCAGAGCTTTGATCTCTAAAAATCATATGAACAAACTGAATTTTGCCGATAATATCAATTGTGGGACTCCAAAAAAAAAGCAAAAAAAGTTTACTACTTTTACTCCCCGGCTTCCTCCTAAAACCCCTTTCGGAGAGGGGTAAAATCTAAAAAAACGATTTATTGTTTCAGATAAAAAATGTAGCTGAGATGATTTTGAACACAATTGTTAATTAGCACTTTTTTAGAATAAACCGTTCTCTTAGAAATAACGCTTGAAGCAACCGGTGGTTTTAAATGTCAGTTGTGCGCTCGAAATCAATGTTAAATAAAATATATATTAAGTTGACGGTAAAAATTCGATATCTTTTGATCAGAGTGTCCTATCGACAAACATCAAGATCCGTTTTAAAGGTAAGAAGTGCATCTTTCTTGTGCATTTTGCCAAAAATAAAGTCATTTGCAATAAATCTGGTCAATAAATAAACGTTGCGTGATTTTTACCTTTTTTACAATTCTCGTGAGTTTAATAAAATTCATTACTTTAATTCCGTTCATAGTGAAATTCGATTTTAAGAAAACAATCTTCAAAACCTTTAACATAAAATTTTAATTTTGAGTTGTGGCTACAAATATGAGGCATTTAAAATATAACTAAAAACACAAAATTTATACTTTTACATTCTAAACAATCGCACGTCAAGGAAATTACCTCCTAAAAGATGGTTTTGAGTGTAGTTTTTATCAAAATATTGTTAGTTTTAAAAACGTACAAGCGATTAAAAAAGAGCAGTTTTAAAAAATGTTTTAGATTGTTTGTAATGTGAAAGTTTAAATTCAGCATGTTTATACATATTAAAATGCCTCACATTTGTTACCAAAACTCAAAACTAAAATTTTATACTATAAAATGTTAAAGATTTGGTCTTCCTGAAACTCCACAGTGGTCTGTTATTAAAATGAATAAATTGTATTGATCTTATGGGAATCAAAAAAATTGGCAAGCATTGCGCCACGTATATTTATTTAACGTCTTTATAAAAACTCAGTTTAATGAGCAAAATACAAAAATTTCATATAAACGATGCACTCTCTACCTTTAAAACACATCCTAAGTTTTGTTGATAGGGCACTGGGATTAAAAGATATCAAATTTTTATCGTCGAGCTGATACAAATTTTATTGAACATTAATTTCGCGAGCGTAACTGAGATTAAAAATTGCCAATCACTTCAAGCGTTGTTTTTCAGAGAAGGGTTTATTCAACATAAAAAATGCCAATAAATATTTTTGTTCAAAATTGTTTAGGTACACTTTTTATTCAAAATATTTTTTGGTAAATCCATCCATCCAGCAAAAAATAGACTCCTATCCTATATCCTATATCCTGATATCGTCATCATCATCATCAATCAGCCAATCGCGTCCACTGCTGGACATAGGCCTCCCTCAATTCTTTCCAGTGTTCTCTACACTGGGCCGCTTGTAGCCAGTTTCCCGCTACACGTTTAATGTCATCGGTCCATCTAGTCGGTGGTCGTCCTCGGCTTCTTTTATAATTTCTGGGCCTCCATTCCATAATACGTCTTGTCCACCGTCCATCTTGTGTTCTGGCTAAGTGCCCTGCCCAGTTCCACTTAAGCGTCGTGGTTCTTTCGATGACGTCTTGAACTCCTGATCTTCGTCTGATTTGTTGGTTTGTTATGTGGTCTCGAAGGCTCACGTTCAGCATTGCACGTTCCATGGCTCGTTGTGTAACTCTAAGTTTATTCGCAGATTTTTGCGTGAGTGTTAAAGTCTCTGCTAAGTGATATCGTATAAAACGGAAAATGTCTGCTTTTTAATAAATCCCGCCAGAACTATATTACATTTTACGTTTCTCTAGTTTCTGATTTTGAAAGCAGAATCATTAAGAAACGTGTTTTCCAAATTTATATTAGACCGTTACCATCTCAGCTTTTATATCTTTTTGGTTTCTGAGGTTAAAATGATGTATGTAATTATATAATGGTTATAAAAGTTAATTAAAAACTGAAACCTTATAAACTCTTAGTATATCTGCTAAATCTGGAAATCAGTACACCAGTTTAGAAAAATGAGTTACTTTACAAGAACAATATTCGGAAGATCGGTGGGAAGAAATTGCATAAAGATACTAAACTAAATAAAGCGTTTTATTGCGTTGTTTAATATTTATAGCATATGTAATCTTCTAATTATGCTTTACTACGAATTTAACATGTCACTACCAAAAAGTATTGTCATATAAATAAAATTACATATTTTTTTGTTCGATAAAGAAATTTTTAGAAATTTATTTATATCATAAAAGAAAACAAAAAAGTACAAAAATTACAAGAATTTTGTTCTCAATCACCCCTTTTCTCATGTATTCTGCTCTTACAACGTAAGACTGAATTATTTACCAATGTTCTCGAGTTATAACCTCTTATCGAACAGCATTGGCTCTTGTAGGTTCCAAAACGGCATTAATAATTTAAAGCTCTTTAAATTTTTATGTTACAGTGAACAAAGTGGAATTAACTGAGTTATATTGGTGTAAAGCGTTACCTGGTGTTTAAACCAATTTAGTAGAGAGTTGCTACCGAGACTAAGACAAAATATTCTTTATTAGAATCTCTTTAATTTTATCACAAAAATTTATCTTTAAATATTGACATAGTATGAACATAGGGAAATTACGAAATTTTTACCTAGAAAATTTGTTATAGTTTTATTTTATATAGTTTTATATGTATTAAAAATTCTTTAATACTTACATTTTTTAATGCAAATGGTAAAATATCCTGTTTCCAATATTTAGATAGAAAGTGCATTTTTTAAGTAATTAAAGTTAAAAAATTTATAACTTAAAAAATATTGATAAAAACGAGTCCAATTATGTTAAGTTTTTTTAGGTTGAACACACATATAAGAGCGATAAGAGCCTCCAAAGTATTTGGTGATATTATTATCAACACCGTGCTGTGGAGTTTTGTAAAAACCCGTTGTAAAATTAGCCAAAACTGGTTACTGTAGGGTTTTTGGTTAATATGATTATAACATCGTCAAGTATCTGGTCTTGGTAAAGGTGTTATTAACGCCTCCTTTCGAAGTTTTGTAAAAAATAGTTATATTATTAGCCTAAAACTTCATGACACGGGAGTTTTCAAGGTAGCTGAACATGAATATGACACCGATAATAGTCTTACGAGTACCTGGTGCTCAATGCTGAGAATGTTATGAATATATTGCTTTTAAGTTTTATCAAAAAAAAGATCTTTATATAATTAAGCAAAACTTATTTCTCGGAGCGTTTTCGAGGTCGATAAATAGAAATAACGTAACAAATATAGTTAAGATATTTATTATTCGAAACAGGTGGCAGCATCGATGTTTTCTGAAATTTTTGTTTTAATTTTTGGTAAATAAAAAATTAGGTTTTAATCATGTATTGAGGTTTAGAACTACATCAATATAAAAATAATGTATAAAAAATTAGCATATTAAAAAAGATCACGAATGTTTTGTGATAATTTAAAAAAAAATTAATTTCTACGAGAATAACTCAGCCCCCTACTAAGTGAAATTTTATGAATTTAATTTAATTATTTAATTTAATTATTTAAATTTAATTTTGACCAGCGGTCAAAATGACGGATATTAGAATTTTCTATTGCTAGCCGTTTTTGTATTCTTTTTTATTTGATAAAAACCTATTTTGAGTTAATAACTAATAATAAAAGACATATTTAATATATTTAAATAAATTATTTAATTATTTAAGTACAATTTATGCAGTAGCAAAATTTTTCAATTTTGCTTGTACATGACCCACACACAAATTTTTTACAAATAATATGACATATTTCAAATGTTTTATTTTTGTTGCAATTCCCTGTTTGACACTGCTTACATTTATTATTTGGTGGTTTTTCTGTACCTCTTGGATTTGTATCCGTTGATGTTGTCCTGCCCTTAGTCATGTGATCTTCTCGCAATTCTTCTGCTAACTGAAGTAGGAAATCCCGCCTAGATATTTGACTGCCCGTAACTTTCTTATACAGAACCCAAGCATTTATTCCTGTCATATCTAAAATATTGAAAAAACTTGCAACAGCCATCTTCTTGGAGCAGATTTGGTTGAATACAGTCTAACCATCTGATCTACAACGTCTACTCCATATTTTGTCTGGTTGTAAAAGATGATGGTTTCCGGTTTTTTCTTTTTATCTGTGCCTTCCTAAAATAAACGAGATAAATTAGTATGCAGTTATATCCTTATTTATTTATTTATTTAGATAAATTACACCGTAATAAATAAAGAATGGAACAACAATCAAGAGATAAGAGCGCACATCGGAAAAGCTAGATCCACCTTCAACCAGACGGGGGCCTTCTTCAAGAGCCATAACCTTTCTCTTGGTATAAAAGTAAGGATGTTGCGATGCTACGTCTTCTGTCTTCTTTTTATGGTGTTGAATAGTTGAGCTTGACGAAGATATATGCAGAAAATTGGAAGCATTCGAGCTGTAGCTAAATCGGAGAACACTTCGAATCCCGTAGACCACTATCAAATCTCGAAAGTTACAATATTTCGAAATCATTGTGCGAAATGAATCTAGATGCGCCCTTCTACAAGCCATCCTGCAAGGTAAAATATTTGGAAAACGGAGTCCAGGAAGAAGAACATCATGCAGATAAGGTAAATATTGCCATGATTATCGACAATATTCGTGACATCATAAAGAATATGCTCAAAAATATTATACACCTAAGTGAATACATAACTAGAAGCTACTAATATAATATAGTTGCTTAGCTGGTGTACTAGCATTGTTGTCAAGTAACTCCCATCCCATGGTATCTATGGAAGAATTCTCTAAATTGCTTCTGCGAATTCCTCTTACCTGGTTGGTAATCATTTCTGAAAATGTATTGAAGTCTGCATTCGAAGTTGAAGCAGAAGTACTGGGCATCACTTCAATCTCAACTTCACCTTCAGAATCACTGCCCGATGAATATCCTTGATCAACTGTATTAGGCACATACTCGTCAACTTCATTATCGGATACATACTCATCAGATAACTCTGCTACAGATTCATTTTTTGATAAATTCTGTAGACACTCTAATAGCTCCTGCAGAGTCAAATATCGGCGAGACATGATAACAGCAGAAATAATAAAAATCACAATGTAAAATTAATCAAAATACAGATTGAACATGCAATTGCAAAGAGCAAAGAGTTAAACTACATAATAACAAATATTTTCTATATATTTTATACATAAAATAAATAAAAACTTTCCAGAAAAGTAGAACAAAAATTAAAATACCTCGTCATTAGGACCGCATTTTTCTAGGTAGACATCAACATAAATATATTCAAAATGTAATTATACTTAGTACCTGTAAAAGAGAAATTATAATCCTCAAGTAAATAATAAAGTCCCAAATCATAAATTTTGAAAAATAAATATGAATGAGTAATACTCTAGACTAATAAGGGTCGAAATTACCATATCTTAAAAAGTAATTACGCTAAGTACCTGTAAAAGAGAAATTATATTCTTCAAATAGATCTAGGAAAAGTCATATTTTATCAAGTTTCTAAAACATTTATTAATAGGTTTTACAGAGTGTCAAAAATGAAAAGCAGTCAAAATGACCGCTCTGGTGCTTCTAGTGTTAATCTGCAATTTAGCTTGCCAAAACTGTGGAGGCTCAGATTGCACCGATATTAAAACGTATCAAACGATAAAATTTAATTTATTTGAAATAAAAGCAAGAGAAGAAGGTAGTGTTGAGAAAGGGAGTTGAAAAATCACAATTCATTTTTTTTGTGTTTATACTGATCTTTATACATTATTTTTATATTCATATAATTTTTAAAATATTTAAAACACAATTTTAGGTATTAATATTATTTATATTCTTAATGATTTTTCATTTTAAAACAAAAATTTCCATAAAATTTCTGAAAACGACGAATGATGCCACCCTTTCTCTGCATTTAATATCTTACGGACCATATTTCTTGGTTAATTAATAATTATATAGATGTTGATAACATTTTTAGCGAGCACTAGCTACTCTGAAGACTCTTGCCGGTCACATATTTGTGTTAAACGACCTAAAAAACCTCCGAGTAACGAGTTTTGGCCAACTATATAACTAATTTAAAAAAAACTTCAGAGTAAGCAACTAATGAGAAATACCATAATCGCCTTCAGTGACTTTAAAAACCCCAGAATAACGATCTGTGGTTAATTTTACGAACGAATTTTTATAAAACTCCCGAGAAAGCTGTTGATAACATCTTTAGCGGGCACCAGGGACTCTGAGAATTCTTGCCGAGTCTTACTTAAAACCCCCCAGGTAACAAAATTTGAACCGTGTTTATTAGTACTCATCAAATTTTAAATTATTTTTTAACTTTAAATATTTCAGAATGCACTTTTATAATGCATTTTTTATGTGCACAAGTGCAGTTTTTTATTTATTCATAATCAGAAAATATATTATTTCGAATTGGATTCCTAACTCTTCATTCAAATCCATCTTACATTACGGAAAATCCATAGAGCAGTGCTTAATTTTCTCGAGCATTTTCTCTGAATTAATATACGATGAAAATTGGTCGAGTTGGACCAATTTTCATCGTATATTAATTCACTTCATAGTCATATTGAATTTACAATAGAAACAGAACAAAATCAATGCATAATTTTTTTAGATTTAAAAATTAGCAGACTTCAAAACAAACATGACTTCTCTATATTTCACAAACCTACCCATACTGACACGACTATACACAATTCATCATCCCATCCAACACAACATAAACTGGCAGCTTATCATAGTATGTTACATAGATTAACAGAAATTCCGATGTCAAAAGACAACTTTGAGACAGAATTAAATATAATTAAGCAAATAGCAGTAAACAACGGATACAACGAACAAACAATTAATAAAATGTTAAATCAAAAACTACACAAGAAAGCCCTGAAAATAGTATTTCCACCACCAGAGAAAAAACCCAGTACCTTCTGCTCGATTACATATACAGGCAAAATAACAACAAAAATTGCCAAATATATAAAAAAGAAAGGAATAACACCAGCTTTCCGAACAAATAACAACCTAGGTAAATATATTAAAAATAACAAGAGCCAAAATAAAAAACACTTAAATAGTGGTGTGTATAAAATTCAATGTGGCGACTGCCCAAAAACTTACATCGGTCAAACTGGTAGAAACTTTGAGAAACGAATAGCAGAACATAAAAGGGCTTTCAAGAATAGAAAAACAGATTCGACATACGCACTTCACCTTCTAGATCATAATCATTCTTTTAATGACAAATTTAAAATTCTTCACGTTCAAAATAAAGGCCTTAAGCTATCTTTGTTAGAATCTATGGAAATCAATAAATTAAAAAACACAGATATAATTCTGAATGACCAACTTGAGACAAACAGTTCTCCCCTCCTCAACCTATTTCATTAGAGACTATAAATTGTAAACGCATGCCAAAAATAGATCACTTGAGAAAGGCTATCAGCCGAAACAGCTGTAGTGATAATAGTTAAAATAAATTTTGTGGAAGTTTGAAAACAAAGTTTTCAGTGTTTTATTGTTACATAAAATGAATTTCCATCAAGTAACGGTCGAATCCATCAATTATTCAAATTTTATTGTTGTTCATATAATTATTGTGTATCATTCTCGACAAAAAAATTTGATTCTAGAACGATATCAGATCGGTCTTTTTTATTCTAGTTTTAATAAATATTATATCATTTTCTAAAAATAAATTTTTCAATTTGTCCATTCTGTTTAATGAACTTCAGTTATTTTAGTAAGTCGTTCACTCTCCACCTTTGGGATCTCTATACTTATTCTAACATTTTCCGGACTCATGTTATTCTTCGTATATTGTAGAATCTCTTATGTTTCTTTTTATTTAAAAATATCACCCCGTTAAATTTTTAGTTAATCTGTCAATGGAAATTTCGTCTTTGATACTTGTGTATGTTACTATCATTTCGATTAAGCCATTCATTGAAAATATCTAAATTTCTTGTCAGAGACGTTACATGTTATTAAGTTTTTTTTATTTAAATATTATGTTTATATCCACAATATTGTTAGTAATAAAGACTAAATTTTGTAATTGTTGTTTGCTCAAGTTATCCTGTGCTTATTGTCGCAGACATGTTGACATATTTGTGATTGGCCGAAGTCTCTGTTTTTAATGTATGTATGTTTTATGCTCGTTTATGCTGGCACCTAGTATTCTTGCGGTTTCTCCCACATAGAAATTGTAACATTTATAGTGTATTTTATAGAAGCAGTTCTTTGCTCTCTCTTGTGTGCTGTTAGGTTGGGTTAGATAGGATAGATCTCAATGTATTGGTTGTTTTAAATATGTTATGATACTTATACCTGTTTTGAGTACTTAATTTTTCTGGTAATTCCTTTACATATGGATTGTTGTCATCTGTAAATCCCTTCTTGTGAGCGTTTCTGGATTGCTTGTGCTGTTATGATGTTTCCTTTCTTTAATCTTGTGAAATTTCTTGGTGCAAACGACAATGGGTTATAAATTTTTGTTAAAGCTTTTGTTAGCACGTTTTTCTTTTTGAGCATTTTCAACAGAGCAGACATTTTGGGCTCTATCATAAAATGATTTAATAATTGTATTTTTGATGTTTATGTTTTGGTTTGAGTGGTAATCTCCAGAAAAAGAAGTCAGTTTTGGTTTTATATTTTTATGATCAATTTGATTTATTTTTCTTTGCTGATTAAGTCTATCAGAAATTTATTTGATGTTTCTTGTCCGTTAGACAAATGATGAACACATCATCTACATACATCCACCATACTGAGGGCTGTTGGCCTTATTTATGCACAATGTTTTATTCAAAATTCTTCATAAAAATATCTGCTAATAATAGATAAGGATAAGCCCAGTAATAGCAATTATTTGTGGCTTAATATATATATATATATATATATATAATATATATATATATATATATTCGGTTTTATAACGTATTACGACGTTGTCCGACTCCCAAACGCCACTGTATTCTATCTTGAGTTAGGTCTTCGTCCAGATTTCGAGCGTTAATCGCTTTCAGCTTTGTGGTGGTCTTCCTCGTTTCCTCTTCTCTGGGGGTTGCCACATCATCGTTTTTTTTTTAGGCAATCTTTCGTCCCCCATTTGGCTGACATGCCCATACCATATGAACTGTTTTCTCTCAATATCCTCAACTATAGTGCCCTCTATACCCATTTGTTGTTTTATCACTTCATTCCGTATTCTGTCGGCTCTTGATATTCTCATCGATCTTCTGATGGCATCCATTTCCGTGGCTTCGACCTTTTTCTTATATTTCTCGGTTATTCTCCATGTCTCAGCTCCATAAAGTAGGCTAGTTTTAACCATTGTCTCATAGATGTTCCATTTTCTTTTCTTTGATATTTTTTTTCTCCATAGAACTCCGTTTAAACATGCTATAACTCTTCGTGCTTGTACAATTCGATGTTCTATTTCTCGTTCGTCTTTTCCACTACGGTCGAAGATGACGCCCAGGTATTTATATTCGTTGCATGGATTTATTTTTTGATTGTCATCGATATCGAGTTGTTCTGCTTCAGCTCCAATTGAGAGGTATTTGGTCTTTTCTAAATTGATATTTAATCTCCATTTCTGGTATTCTTCAATTAGTTTTCTAAGCATGTATTCCATGTCATCTTTGTCATTTGAGATCACCACCTGATCATCTGCAAACTGTAAAGTATATATGTAATCCTGATCGTTCAATTGTATACCCATTCCTTTGTCTTTCCTTTTCCATTGTTTCAGAGCTGCAGAGATATAAATCTTAAATAGAGTCGGAGAGATACAATATCTTTGTCTAAGACCCTTAGTAACTGCAAATTTTTCAGCTAAGAGGTTTCCAAATTTCATTTGGGAGTTTGAACCATAATATAGATCTTTGAGAGCACTAACCAATGTTTGATGTATGTTTGATGTGCCCAGGACTTCCCATAGTTTATTTAGCGAGACTGTGTCATATGCCTTCTCAACATCTACAAAAGTCATATGTAACTCTCTATTTGTCACAATTTTCTTTTCTATAATTTGTTTAAGACAGAAGATGTCATCTGTACATGAACGACCTGCTCTAAATCCTCCTTGTTCTTCGTCTTCAGACGATTGATAATCTTCCTCTATCAGGTCCAGTAGTATTCGACCGTATAATCGTATCTATATTAAGCCGTATGTCGCTTAATTTTATATATTAAATAGACTGGTTAACTAAGGAATGTCACAATAAAAAAGGTTCACAACCTTGTAAGTTTCTTGATTTTATATATTGTGGAAATTTTAAAAACTTTTGCAAATGAACTGCATATTTATTGGAAAATATAAAAAACCTGTATATAAAGAACACGAATTTGAATAAATTTGATAAATTCTGAAACATTGCATAATAAAACTTGTATATGAAGGACACGCATTTGATTATATTCAATAAATTCTGAAACATTGCTTAATGCAATCGAGAATGTAAGAGAAAACATACATCTATTTTTCGATGCAACCTAGTTTTCTCCAAAAGTACTAAACATTTTTACAAAATTTATAAAATTTGTTTACCAGTTTCCAGCATACAGTTCCATAATTTCCGATTGAACAAATCAAGTAAAATGTTGACGTAATATAATTTCCGTTATTCACGTCGTACAAATCTGATTGAATTGAATTTTTCTCTTTTCGAACCTAATAAATATAGTTAATACAAATAATGAAGTGTTAATACATTTAAAAGTTATTATCTTTTCCAAAAAAAAACTTTACTATTATTAAATAAATTTAATAATAATATTAATTATAAAAATAATACTAATATAAAAACATGTCAAGTATAGAGCATGTATGTATTAACAATAATTCTTATAAGCAAAGTCAGGCAAATATGCAGGCTAAAAAGTAAGATATATGCGCATATATATGCATATTATGTATGTCAAATATGCATGTATATGCATTTATTTATGTCAAATATGCATATAGTTTTTGTGTCAAATATGCATGTATATGCATTATTTAAACAAAATATGCACTTCATAAACCGTTTAAATATAATAACTTTAATAAATATTAGTTGAGTGCTTGATATTATAAAATAAAACAAACCTTTTAAGCAACTATTTTAATTAGATAAATATATATTATACATGACTATTTATTTAAAAAACAATATGTGATAATATGTTTTTCAAAATTTTCTAACAAAAAGTTTTGTCGCCTATCTGTATACATATGTTTGTATATAGAAAAGCTCCGTTCTACATCCACCGAAGTTATAGGAGCGTATTTAAAATTATTTAAAACTTCAGCCTCTATATTTAATGTTTCATCAAACACCCCACTTAAAACATTTGCAACCTTAGATAGAAATATGAAACCAGTATTTTTATCTATGACTGACTTAAATTTTGCAAAAATGTCTTTGCCAATTTGACCCTCAACAATTTTGCAAGATAGTTCAAATTTTTTTAGTACTTTAACTGCTTCAATTAACGATAAATTCGTATCCTGTAGCTGAAGGATGCAACTTGGCACAAAATCATAGTTTGATTTTATGTATGAAAGTTGCTGTGGTAGTAATTTATTTTTCAGTAATTCTTTAGAAACTGTAAGTGCTTCGGAAGAATCGTCAGCTAATTCCATTATTACTGGCTTCAATTCAGAAAAATGTTCTGCATAAAACATTGCAACCTCTAACCAAGTTCCCCATCTAGTAACAATAGGTTTTGGTGGAAGAGGAAGATTGGGCAAATGTTCTTTATACAACTGAGTTCTTATAGGTGACTTAAGAAATATTTTTTTCATATTTGAAATTAAATTATTAACAAGAGGAAATTTATTTCTAATTTCTTTTGCGACCCTATTTAAACCATTAACAAAATAAGAACATATTTTGAGTAACCGTGACTAGTTAGCTTCAGTGACCAAAACCACAAGAGAAGACCTGGACCTTAACACTATCAACTTCTTTACTGGGCTTCTAATAATAGCCCCTTATTGTGGGTTTAAAATAAATATACCTTTTACACAAAAGATTTTCCTTAAATTTTTAAATTTTTGTAATTAATGGTATACAGGCAGCTACAGGAAATTTTTCCTTGTGAACTTCTAAATAATACTTGAAAAATACTTAATTTTACCATAATTTGTTAATAATAATTAAACGAGTAATATTTGGGCTTCCAGTCCACTTCCATTAGATTCGGCGACCCAAAAACCCGAGAATACCACCATTAAATCACAGCGAGCTAGAATTTCCCACGGGACCCCTTATGTTGCAACTAGACTAATTATTTTAATGCAATTTAAAATATTCAGGTTTACTTGTTAGTTTTGTAATTGTATTTGCTTACAATTTTACTGCATGCTGAGCAAAATACTTTTCCCATATCAATGACTAATTCTGGATATGTCTTGATCCACGCAGATACATTCACTTCTTTCGACATTGTAACTACACTGGATAAAACTTTTTATCACACAGTACACTCCAAAAGTAGGTACAACAGTAACTTGTATTTAACAACTCAAGTTCAATAAATAAACTTGGTTGAAATTTTTCTTACCTAAGTAAATAAAAGGCCAATAATAAACCCCAATAAACTAATTCTTGGTAATTGTTACCTTCTATTTTAAGATATCCATTTAGAAAGTGTTAAGGGATTAAGATATGAATAACATTTTATATTTTGGAAATACCAGGTGCTTATGAAGGTATTTTAACCATGAATCAACAAATAAATTCATTTTGAAAACCTATTATATGCACTTTATTTTTAAATTTACCAATATATGCAAAATTAAAAAAAATACACAAAAATATGCAAATGCATATGCATATGCACTCTTGCATATTTGCCTGACTCTGCTTATAAGTATGCTAGATAGCTTAACGACCTAATGACAATCACTTCATTGTGAGAGGTATAGCAGTTAGTAGGATCGAGTAATACTCTGTTATCGAGTGAATCAATAATAGTCATCTGATGGATAAATACTACGATGAGATATAGAATCTCGGGAGTCGGTGAAGCGTATTTATTGATTTTTATTGAGTAGTATATTATGCTATAAAACCGAAACATGCACAGTCGCCAAATTATTGTAGAATTAATTATCCGCATGATATCATGAAGTCGTTTCTATTTGATGGGATTACTTACAACAGCACGTAGCAAATATAACCATAAATCAATAGTCCTTTGTTTGGGTCTATTTATTTATGGTAGATACCTCTCGAAACTTAACGACACCACTTAACTATAAATGACTTTGTAATAAGCTTAAGATAAGGTTTTCTGCAATAATTTATTTTCAGCTGTAATAGTATATTATATGTTTATATCTTAAATGTGTTAACTATCTGTTTTTGCTGTAAATGCAACTATTGTACAAATGCATAGACATATTGATGCCAAGATATATTTATATTCTCGATGCATACAAACTTAGAAGGTCATATTCTTTCATGATTGAATTCAAAATAAAAACAATAAAAATTCAATTTGTTTTTAATATTTTGTTATACTAAATGTCACCTCTGTAAGAGTCACAATGCAAAATAAATTTAAATATTTTTACCAAATTCCAAAAAGATGAAAAATATAACAAAATACTTGCTGGCCAAGATACTATATGACGATATAAAAATATATAGAGAATATAACAGATTAATCTGCAAGGTTGGTCAGGCTCCATTTGGCTTAAATTTTACAGGCGCATCTAGAATATGATGATTTACCAAAAGTTTACTTTCTTTTCCTAAAATAGCAATCAATATGGGTAATTATTTTTTTTCAAATACAACAATTTTTTCCGTATTTTATGACTTTTTCTTGCATAGAGGGCTCTAGGTGCTAAAAAAAATCCAAAAATTCGGAAAACTTCAAAAACAATTTTTTTTTCAAAATTTTCAAGTTAAGAGTACAGCTCCTATATAATAAGATGAAATGGTATTCCATTTACTTGAATGACCAAATTCCCAATTTTATCCAATTTTTTTTAACTGTTTTCTGCAATTTCTTAATATATTCCAAACCCAAATGTCATTCTAAATACAGATTTGGATTCCTTAAAATATTTTACATATAGTGCATTTAATAATTTAATGTTGAGTAAGTCATAATTATATGTCTTGAGTGAATAAAAAAATTGTCTTACATTTGCACAATTGTAATTTATTACTTTAAAAATGGTTGCAACTGCAAAATAATAATACAGAGTGGCCCAAAAGTCTGGAAACGGCCAATTATCTCGTAAATTACCAGACATAATTATACAAAATTTAAGGTACACCTATTTTGGGATACGGAGATCCCTTATTTGATATTTGCATTGTTGCCAGATTTGCCGTTTCTGATTTTTTTAATTGTGTGTTCTTAGTATATGCCATACGATAAATAAATAAATAAATGCCGTTTCTGTTATATTATTAGTAACTTTGGTTGTTCAAACTTACTACCCTGTATATTCACTCATTATTGGAATCTCCTTTTCAATACGAGTTCAACCATATGTAACACTTATGATTTTATGTAGTCTGGAAAGTCTTAAATATATAAAACAGAAGTTTGGTAACGCCTAATTGTCTCAATAGTTTTTTTTTAATACTCACTATTTTTAACTACATTAAAACGTAACAATTAATAGATTATGTAACATTTTTTAACACAATGGTTATTTTATCATGTGCTCCATTTGTGAGTTGACAGTACCCTAATTGATGGTAGAATGCGTCTACCACATTTTTCCATGATTGTCTAGAATTTATTCGAGATTAATCGATTTATCGTTGCCTTAGTTGTGCAAGACTTGCTGGTTTAGTTTTGTAAACTGAATTTTTCAAGTATCTCCAATCAAAATAATCTTTAGGATTGAAATCAGGTGAACGTGGAGACCATTCAATTCTACCTAGTCTAGCGATCAATCGTCCTGGAAATATTTCTTCTAAATAACCCCGAGCATTTACCCCAAAATGAGCTGAAGCTCCATCTTGCCCATATCTAATTAAAAGTGGCACCAAACAAGTTTATCAGTGTAGGTACAATTTCATTTCCAAGTAACATTTCGTAACTGTCTAAAATTAAATTTTCTTCAATAACAAGTGACCCAATTAACTGAGTATCTACTATACCTAACTATACATTTAATTTTTTTTGAGTTTGGTTTTCTTTGAGTTTGGTTTTCATACATCCAGTGTGAATTTACGTCACTTTAGTACCTTAAATTGTATCTTTTACACTTTCACACAGTGTAAAGGTTGCTTCATCGGAAAAACATATTTTGTTAACGAAAATTTTATCCTTTTCCATTTTATCCACCATTACCTCAGTAAACTCTAATCTACGATCAAGTCATTTTCACTTATGCTCCTTGATCCTGCGTGAGGATGTATGTGGATCTTCAACAAAACTTTGCATCATTATATCTAGGTTTTTTGTCATTCATAACTCTTTTTGGTCCAACTGATCGGTATCTTTCTAGTAAATTCGTAATTTGTAATTCCTAAATTGTAAATTGTTTGTCATAATTTTATAAAATTTGGTATAAATGTTCGGCGTTATTTAGAAGATATTTCCCCGGCGTATTTCCCGGACGATGGATTGGTAAACGAGATAGGCCTCCACGTTTACCTAATTTCAATGCTAAAGATTATTTTTATTGGAGATACTTGAAAAATTAAGTTCACAAAACTGAACCATCAAGTCTTGCAGAATTGAGGCAACGAATTATCGATGAATCTCGAATAATTTCTAGACAATCATGGAAAAATGTGGTAGACGCATTCTACCATCGATTAGGGTACGGTCAACTCACATGGAGCACATTTTGAACACTTAATAAAGTAACCATTATGTTAAAAAATATTGTAATCTATTAATTGTTACATTTTAATGTAGTTAAAAATAGTTAGTATTAAAAAAAAATATTGAGACAATAAGGCGTTGCCAAACTTAATGTTTTATGTATTTAAAATCTTCCAAACTACATAAAATCATAAGTGTTACAGATGGTTGAACTCGTATTGAATAGGAAATTCCAATAATGACTGAATATACAGGGTGATGCATTTGAAAAATCAAAGTTACTAATAATATAAGAGAAACGGCAAATCTGGCAATATTGCAAATATTAAATATGGAATCTCCGTATCCCAAAATAGTTGTACCTTAAATTTTGTAAAATTATGACTAGCATATTATGACTCTATGTTTTTTTAATAGTTTCTCTGAAATTTTAATTTACATGCAAAAATTATGTGTCCTGGAAAAAAGCCAAAAATTTAAAAAGGGTTAATAATATTTATCTGCTATAAATGATCATTAACCATTTTCTAAATTTCAATTAATTATTTTCATAAATTGCTAATTAATATGGTGTGACTTATTATACTTCATATTCTAATTTTGAGCATTTAAGCAAGAAAAATCGATAAAATACGGGAAATTTTTTTTTTGCAAAAATTGAATTACTTACCATATAGACCGCTATTGTGAATCTAGATTATTGAAATTTGGTAAATAATCATATTTTATATTATAAAAGACATCTGTAAAATTCAAGCCAAATCGAGAGGAGTCGCCGGACCATCTTTGCATGTTTGAAGTGGAATTACCCATGTATAAAGCACACATATGGCATTATGAGCATAAAAGTGCAAGTATGTGGCTATAAAATGCACTACCAAGTAATCGGCACGTAATAAAATAAACAAAATATTAAACTAGTATGACATACAATACATTAAAATTTTAAACTAATAAGAATAAAAAACTATAATATCGAAACAATATTTAAAGATAAATGAATTCAGCATGTTTGCATGTTACCCACGTTATAAAAAGCATGAAGTAGTTAAATAATTTTATTAATTTAAACATAACCTCGTACATTTTTTGTTATGTTGATTTATGATATATAAGAATAGTTGCAGTATGTTAACTGTTATTTTTTATCTACACATGTGTTATATTTTTATTGACTTTGGAAGTGAATAAATTAATTGGACTGTAGCGATTCCACTGCTGAAAATTTACTTAAGATATGTATCTTATTATAATAAATATAAACTGGGAAGAGTAGTAGATAATGGTTGCTAGCTATGCAAACTTTCGAGGATTTTTAGAATTTCCTGTAATCTCGTTGGATTTGTCGCATGGTGTTATTTCAGGCCAATTGTTTGTATTTACAAGAGTTTTAAAAAGGATAATATATAATATAGCTATTTACTGGAAACAAAACGGTTAATAAAGATAAAAAATAGAGACTTTTTTTTTTATATTTATTATTTACTTTTTGTGGAGAGATTGAAAAAACAATTTTAAAAATCAGTTAATAGAATGAAACCAATACATTTACTCACAATTAGTTTAATAGTAACTTAAATGGTCGATTTTGAGTAATACAATGTTCTGTTCAGCAAAGTCCCTGATAAGGTTACTTAACCTTTACAAAATATGTGGTCCGTGGTAAGCCATTCGGTTCAATATCTTTATGTTAACATATTTTTCTTCGTAAAGCACTTATTAACGGTTGTCAGGTTTGAACAATATTTTTATTGTGTCCAATCTTTAAATGACTATCACAAGTTTCGTGATCCTCGTTAAAATAAATCACAAATAAACCAATCTTCATTCAAATTTCTCTGTTTCAGTGGATCTTGTTTTGATTGTTTTAATTATTTATCTATATCATCTCATGGAAAGGCTATAGCGGGATAAGATGGTCAAAATTGCACCATGCTCGATTTACTTTTGGGTCTGGCCATTCGAAAGGACATAATTAAAAACTCACTCAGTTAAATTTTCAAGTCCTTTGGTGCCTCGGGGGGTTCGCTATGGAAAAAAACGTATTTAAAGAAAAAAAAATTTTTAGACGCTGTATTGCTGCAAAAAATCTGAAAAAATTCATGAGAGCGTAGTTTAATAATACAATACTACCTGATTTTTTTCAGATTTTTAGCTTAAAAATTAAGCCAAGGAAAAATATTTGCAATTTTCAGTAATATTTTAGGTTATGTCGGAAATTTTTGGCCAACTTTTAAACAATGTTTTTTATGGGTTTTTTCCATCGAGTTAGAATCTACGGAGAAGCTATGAGCATATTAACGTATGTATTAAAAACGGCATAGGTAGGAGTGGCTAACTATAATACCAATATAGCGGTGACATCAGGGCCAGACTCAATAATAATAAAACTACTATACAAATATGACTAGTTATTCGGAAGATTTAATCATAATCTAAAAAAGTGCAATACATTTTTAATAAACTATGATTTATTTATCCCGCGGTAAACAATAAAAACACGATATATTATAATATATAAAGATAAATTAATACAGTCAAATAGTATTAATTTATTCTCTGAAGTACGGGCCATTACTTTGTTTACATATTTGTATACTAACCTGTGGAACGATATTCCTGAAGATTTTTTATTAAAATTTTTTCTGCTACTGCAACTACGTTGAGAACAAGAAACCATTATTATGCACTATCACAATATATTACAGTTTCTATAAAATTATTATAAAACTGAAAATATTCGAAAAACAACAAATATAAACAAACATATACGATCTGTCAAAAGTTTCAAAACAATAATACCAATATGGCCGAAGTTAGGTCGTTTTTAGTCACGTGATGCCCTCTCCATAGATTCTAACTCGATGGTTTTTCCCGTTCTTTCGAATGGCATAGGTATTATTGCTTTTTTGCAAAAAAACTGCTTTTTTTGGCATTTTCTGAAGCACCCCCACCCCTTAACAATAAATTGTATGAGCCTAGGAACAAAACAAAAAAAAATAAGTATTAAATAGAAAACAAAAAATTTATCTATACTGCCATAAGATACAATAATATCAGTTTTTTAAAATAAAAAAAAAATATTAATAAAATAAACATAAATTAGGTTTTTTAGTGAGATGGATGACTCATAACCTTAACAACATACATCTAAATTAATGATAATTCATATTTTTAGATGTATTCTTACCTTTACAATCGAAACAAGCTATTAAAACTATTATTTTATTTCTACAGCATGCTTTAAAGTCTGTGTCTAAATGAATGGTAATTTACATTTTCACATATATCTTCCCCGTTATAATCAAAATCAGTTATTCAAAGCATTAGTTTTATCTCACAACTTTCTGAAAAACCGAAAAACCCCGTTTTCTCCAAGTTTTTACTACATAACCTCAAAAGACTCTGAAAAATGAATCGTGAATTAGAACGCACTTGTACACTCAAAAGTTGTGGAATTAAAAGCTAGCGAATATATCTACATATTATATACGTGATATTATATCACAATGTACATGCATTTATACACAAACGCATATCTATATAGTTCCATGACTTTTGAGATCCTTGTTATATAAATTCATAAGCTCGTACCATGCTCGTCCATGTCTTACTCTTCCGCTTAGATACAAGAGCCTTAAACCCATGCTTATATTATTATTATTTTATTTTATATTTTATATGTACTTAACTATTTTGGCCTTCAAATACAAAAACAGAGAGCTATTGACCATTTGAGGAAAAGCCCCGCCGAAATGATAAAGGCCCTCACACGCACACTGACTAAGAGCGATACAGAGGATATACACGCAAACGCACTAAGAGCAATATATAATGCAAGCCTGATTATATCATATATACATGGCTTGGTAGTTGCGTCGCCTAATATCAACTACCGTGTGGCGCAACTATCAACGCTATGTTTTCTGTTACAATCAGGCTCCCTGGATATGCGGGATGTCGGGCTAAGACATGAAGGCCAAAACAGTTAAGTACATATAAAATATAAAATAAAATAATAATAATATAAGCATGGGTATAAGGCTCTTGTATCTAAGCGGAAAAGTAAGACATGGACGAGCATGGTACGAGCTTATGAATTTATATAACAAGGACCTCAAAAGTCATGGAACTATATAGATATGCGTACATTGTGATATAATATCACGTATATATGTAGATATATTCGCTAGCTTTTAATTCCACAACTTTTGAGTGTAGGAAGTGCGTTCTAATCATCGAGCAAAAAGACAAAAGAGGGAATGTAAAGGTAGTAGGGCAAAAATATTGTTAGACAGAAAGTGCGATCTTTAGAGGCCACATTAAACAAGGAAAGAGAGTCTCTCTCCTTGTTTGACATCAAATTTAGTTGGGTTATGTTATTGTTTGTCCCAAATGTCACATGAAATCTTATTTATATTGAAGTTTTTTAACAATTGTCTCGCATTTTAGACTATTATCGTTAATAATTAATTAAAACTTTCTCGCCTAAGGCACATTCTGAAAAATATTATACAGCTACTGTTAATAAGTGTCTGAAAATTTAAATTTGGCGCATTCGCATTTCCGGATATGTCCGCCATCAGAGGCCACTTTTTTGGTCTCCTTTTCATAAGGATTAGATTCCCTCTTTTGTCTTTTTACTCGATGGTTCTAATTCACGATTCATTTTTCAGAGTCTTTTGAGGTTATGTAGTAAAAACATGGAGAAAACGGGGTTTTTCGGTTTTTCAGAAAGTTGTGAGATAAAACAAATGCTTTGAATAACTGATTTTGATTGTAAAGGGAAATATACATGTGAAAATGTAAATTACCATTCATTTAGACACTGACTTTAGAGGTTATATAGCGAAAGCTTAAAAACAACGCCGAAAAAACGGGGATTTTCGTTTTCTTTTTAGCATTTTGTAGGAAAAAAATAATAGTTTTATTAGCTTGTTTCGATTGTAACGGTAAGAATACATATAAAAATATGAATTATCATTAATTTAGATGTATGTTGTTAAGGTTATGAGTCATCCATCTCACTAAAAAACCTAATTTATGTTTATTTTATTAATATTTTTTTTATTTTAAGAAAACTTATATTATTGTATCTTATGGCAGTATAAATAAATTTTTTGTTTTCTACGTAATACTTATTTTTTTTGTTTTGTTCCTAGGCCCATACAATTTATTGTTAAGGGGTAGGGGTGCTTCAGAAAAATGCCAAAAAAAGGAGTTTTTTCGATTTTTAGGCATTTTCCACGTGGAAAATGATAATAATACCTATGCCATTCGAAAGAACGGAAAAAACCCATAAAAAAACGTTGTTTTAAAGTTGGCCAAAAATTTCCGACATAACTGACATAATCAAAAATACCGTCTACTGTAATAATATTATAATTAAGTACGTTTTGTCCTTCGTCTTTTACTGCTGCTATAACTTTTGTTTTTTAATATAGTTCCAGTAATAATTTACTTGTGCCATTTACTATAACTTTCATATCGCCACTCTAAATTGAAACATAAATAACTATTATTCAGGGAATTTTATTGGAGGCAAAAAATCGTTTCACTGATTATATCAGCTGTGTACATAGCAGGTATTTTAATTAACTTATTGATGTTAATTTCATTACGAATATAAGGCAAAATGTTACGTAATTACAGTAAACTTAAAATATTGATTTCGTAAAAAGTGTAGTTTTATCCAGTAAACCATTCTTTTAATTAGAGTAACAATATAATAATTGTAAGAAAAATACAGTTAAGATTTGATTTTACGTATAGCGCACCTGTATATCAGCTTATACGTATTTCACCCTTAAAGGGATCTTCGGAGTGGATTTTCACAGGCGTTTTGAACGTGAAATATAATAATTATTATTTATTACAAAAATCTGTAAGTTGATGTATCGTAAGGTGATTTTAAAGTAGAATATTTTTACTACTGATGAAGATAAAGATATGATAAAAATCAAATATTAGATTGGCAATTTCGTAATAAAAGTTTAGTTTTCGTAATATGTTGGCATTTTTCTTTACATATTTGTGGTAACTAATAGTAGTTGGTATTAGGTTTGTTGCACAGTATATTCCCCTTTTTACATTATTTTTTAGTTTGTCAATATTTTGGTTACTGTACAAGAAAATAAACCAAAAACTTAAACAATACTAAATATATCATCTATAATGGAGTTATTGATATTAGGTATTAATAAGACCTATTTTCAACTAAATAATGAATTACATAAACTAAATTTTAGTCTATCAGTGGACTCTACTTTATCTTTATTGTAAGCGAATATATTATTTAAGAAAATTTTGGACAAAGTTGTTGGACACTTCTAAATAAATAATATAATAAACAATATAATTCATAAAAAAGAGACAATAACATTAAAAAGGAAGATAATAACACACTACCTGTTCTCGATGTTTTAATCTCAAAGAAGGATACTGCATATAAGACTCAGGCTTATAAATGAATCAATACACTTTAAGTGATATCTAAATTACAAATCAAACTGCAAGAAAAATGTTTAAAAGAGTATCATTAGATCCTTATATAATAGAGTTAAAATTACTTGTCCTAACGAAAATTGTAAAATGGTATTTATAAAATAAGTTTATTTACGTGAAACTTTAAGCCATTCAACGTTTAAATAAATCAACATTAATCTTTTATTAAAAATTAAGAATTTGATAGATCTTGAATATGTAAAAATGCATAAGAAAATGAACATAGATTTCAGTGGAAAGATTGAAATATATTCCTAAAAGAAGCAAAAGATAAAAAAGAAAAAATCCAAAATAGCGGCTCTAATTATGGTAAATGAAGTCACAAATTTCTCGGCAAAATTCAGTAGGATTTCATGACCCATATTACAAGAGAAAATCAATCAAAAGAAAAAAATAAGATCATTATCATTCTAGTTTACAACCCTGCGTGGCTCCTAGACTCCTCAAAAATGTCTCTCTAGTCGTTCCTATTAATCGCCTTCCTTCGCTAAGCACTTAGGGTAAAAGCACCAGTTATTGGCCTCTTAAGGAGAGCACGTCGATATATCTATGAAATGTTTTGTCACTGTGGCCTATTATAACTATTTTTAACACCATGGAATTTAATTATTATTTCTACATATTGCAAAATTGTATTACGTTAATATTTCATGTTTAAAAATATTTTATAGGTGTTCTTTTGTATACGTGCAAATGATCCAGTTATTGGCCACCCTATTCCAGTTATTGACACTATATGTGTTAGTGATTGGCCATCGTTTTTTAAGGAGACATTTTACCAAATAATTTATAAGTTAAAATAGATAAATAGGTAGGTGTTTGGGAAATAATCTCAATTCGTGAATGCTTGAAAATGTCTATATTATCTTGGTTATTTACAGAGATTGATGGTTTTGTATGAGAATGAGATTCTGGTATAGGTGAACTTTGACAAATTCAAGTAGTGGTGGCTCAAAAACCTCAATATTGTTACTTCTACTTTCCTGGTTTAGAGAAAAAATACTTTCAATGCTTTTTTTCTCCTTTTTTTTATATTTTGCAATAGGAATGTGAACTTTTACATCTTTTTTTTAATTTTGTTGAGGTCATTTCTATGGGTTGTCTACTTTTCTCTTCAGACTTAACAGTTTTAACTAATTCTTTGGGATTTTTATTATTCGAGCTTTTTATTTTCTTTTGATTTCCCTTAATACTATGTTTTTCCTTTCTTTCAAGTTTCTTCTGTTCCTTTATACGATCCTCTTCTAATTTTCTGTCCATTTTTTCTTTTTCTATTTTTTTTTTTATCTGATGAAGTTAGAACAAATGGAAGCTTTTGAGTTTGCGTCTTTCCTTTTTGTGATGGAGTATCTGGCCATATTAAGTAAGTTGCTATAGATTTAGTTGTAGCATTTACAGATATATTTAGAAATGTTTAGGATTTCTTAGGTTTTTTGTTTTTTTTTTGACATTCTTTAACCGTTTTCGTCAAACTTGATTCAGCTTGATTTGTATATTCTTCTATGCCTTGCATGTTGAAAATTTTATTCTCAGGTACCATCAAGCTTTCGTTTTCGATTTCAGGAATGTTTACAATTGCAGTATCATCTACTATTACAGGTTTATCTTCTATATCGAAAATTACTTCACTTGTGTCTAAAAATTTTACTTCTTTGTCTAAAATATTTTCTTGTTCATATTTTGTGGAAATTTCTACCGAGGATTTTTCTGTAAATGCTGAAAAGATTTGTTTCAATATCTGGTAATCATCAGATTGAATTTTACAATTATTTCGACATAGCCTTTTAATTTTGTAAATGCCAACTATTTCACAAAATTGTTTATAAGAAATTATTGCATTTGGGTCGATATTTGTTGGTAAATCATTGTGCCAATCCAGATTGTCTTTAGTTTTAAATTCTTTCTCAAGACGTTTTGAATAGTCAAGAGCAGAAGAATTACAAGGAAATATACCGCATGCCCTACATCCACTTCTGATAACTTCTGGATTTAATCTATCTATAGCAGATTTAAAACAGGGGCAAAATGTACTTTCGTTAACATTTTTTGGGGGTTGTCTCTCCTAAACTGAAGCACAGCTTTGTTCCAAAAAGTTTTTAGAAGCTTAAATGCAGCCACATCTGCTGGTTGCCTTAATCTCGTGGCATTAGAATATAAAGCTACTTACATAATTTTCAAATATGTTTAAAGTTGACTTGTCTGTACAGTTAAATGGGTTTTATGCCCATCAGCAAAAAGTATCACCGGGCGTGTTATATTATTTCGATCTAAATAAGGGTTAAATATATTTCCAATATATTCATAAAAGTTTTTGTTGTCCATACAACCATTTTCAGTTAAACCAATACCCCTATTGGTACCCCTATTAGTAAAATATTGCCTATTGAAGAAAATGTGAACATAACTGCTAAGTTAGCCTTTGGGTTATGTTTAATTTCATAGACGTTTCATATTTTCTAAAACAATTTACAATAATTAGTTATTCTTTAATTAGTTATTAGTTAATCGAAATAATTTCTTTTTATATTTTATTTAGATCTAGAAATACTTTTTGGCTCTTCATACTCCTTATCTATAAATATTTGTATACCAATTTGTTCCAGAAAATCTTTTGATCCCTAAGCATATTCCAAATGCTATTGGTATGTATATCCGATATTCATTTAATATCGGATTTATATTTTTACAGGCTTTCGTTATGCTTTTGATACCGAACTATCATCTAACTTTAGAAAACCTGCTTTTGATGCTGCTGGTTATATTACGCCACTAAAGCTTGAACGAGAGAGGTATAACTATGTGCTTTCTAGGGAAGAAATTTGCCAGACGGTTGCTGTCTGTCCTTGAAGTGACACTACCAAGGAAGCTGTCATTTTTTTCTCAGTCGAGCCATTTATTCTAACTGCAGCTTTGAATTAAAAACGATAAGTTTTCCATAATGTTTGATTTTCGAATGTGGGTGGTTTTAACTTGTTGCCGGTTCAACTATAAAAGATGAGGGAGCTGTTTGATCAAATTTGAAATTAGTTTATTAGAAATTAGTAATACTGATTCAGTATTAGATAATGAAGGTTGAATATTAATTTGTATAATTTAACGGTTTGTCTTTTAAAATTAAATTTAAAATCATTTTGATGTTGTACTATTTTATTGTCTAAATTATTTTTTGGTTTTGTTGTTGTGTTATTTTATTTTTTAAATCGTTTTGTTTTTGTATTATTTTATTTTCTTAATCGGTTTTTAAATTGTTTTATTGATCTACTACTTTATTTTTTAAATCAGTCTGTTATTTTTCTAATTTACATATTTTATTACTGATTTGACCTCTAACTAAAAATTTTCGTGAATTTAAGATAAACCATTCATGAGTTCTACCTCTACTTTTCTATGCCTCTCTTCCTCCTATTGTCTATAATTCTCCTTCATCTCTTTCTCTTTTTGTCTACGCTTGTTCGTTACCTCCCTACACTTCTCATTTTTCTCTTTCCCTTCTTGTGAACGCTTCTCCGTTTCTTCTTTTTCTACCCTGCTTAATCTTCTCATTTACGTCTTTTTCTTCTTGCTTGCGTCTATATTTATAATCTTTGGTTTTTTAAAACCGTGAAAGGGGACCGGATGTAACCATTTCTGTATTAAATTTAAAAGATCCTGTATTTACCAATAAAATGTAATTAATATGTCTTCCATTACATCGCTGTTACCAATGTTACTCTTGTTGAAAATAACGTTATTGCACACCAATTTATTTACAATAATTTTATAGGTTAACATCTGTAAACTTCTATACTCAAAATACTATTCTTCTAAATTGTCAAAAACAACTGTTTTCTCTACAACTTTGTTAAAAAGGCCAGGTCAGATATTTATTCCAAATCTTTCACCCTGCATAACTTCATGCATTGTAGCTCTATCAGTAAGAATAAGGATTAAGCTTTCAGAGGCAAATATACAGTGTACTTTTTACTATGCTTGAATAAACTGATGTATATCAATAAAAATATTAAAGGTATCGACATTTAACTCATTAGTCTTTGAGAAGAAGCATTAGCAGAAACATTTGCTCTATCAGCAATAGATCAGATCGATAACTCTTCCTGGAGATTTGTTATTTTTGAAATGCTGTATCAAACGGTTTATCGGTGTATTGTTTCTTGCTCTCTGAAATGGTATTTAAGATTATAAATTTTTGCATTTGGCTAAGAAAAGAGTAGTCTCTAAAGAATTTCACCTATCCATTTAGTATATCTTTGTTTGTATTTGCTTTATGTGCATTATTGTCCTTATACGTTTTTAACCTAGTTTAAAATAATTTTTATGTAATATTTAAATTTTTATAAAATATTCTTGTTTAGACTTTTCACGACACCATTTTGAAACGTTCGCTGTTTTCTTCTGTGCAAAATGGTTCTGCTGTATCCTATGGTCTTAATATACCTGCTATGGATGGCCTTTAGTACATAATTTAATTTTTTCCTTATTTTTTTATTATTATCCTAAATATGACAGTCTGGTTCATGTGTTGTATACATGTATACATGTTCCAACACATAACACACCCAACATTCTAAATTAATACAGTTATTTCGTAGAGATTTTTCTGATCATGCCACTTCACTTTCTTAATAATTCTACTACTTTATGTTGTATTTGTTGCCTCTCAGGTCTAAAAAAACCTTTTGCATAATCCGAACATATATTTCTTTAATGTTTTGTCTCTGAGAATTTTACTATTTAAGACTTTTATTACATGTATGTGCTGTATGTGCTTTTGCTTTCTCATTGTCACTTCCTTCGATTTTCGATAAATATTACAGTTCCATATTTCTTCTCTCATTTAACCAACTTTCTTTCTCTGCTTAAACAAGTAAAGTCTAGTTATATAGTCCCGCAGATTAAGAAAAAGAAACTTTTTATGACTATCAGTTTTACCAATTACACTATGTTGGAAATTAAATTAAATAATTTTATGTAATAATATACATTTTTGGGAAAGAGATTTACGTATTCAATATTACAATTTTTGTTTTGTCTTTATTTATTGTTTTATACCATTTAGGGTACAAACAATTCAAGAAAAGTTAAATTTTTAATTTCTAATTTATTTTACTATTACAATTTTATACCGATGAAAAGGTCAGCGCAAAGCTAAAATATCGAGTAATTCTGTTTATTTACCTTTTTGTCAACTTCCAAATGAGTGGGGTACATTAATGTCCCAATTTACCTTTTTGCATGAAACATGAGACCAATTTAAATCCTTGATAGATGCTGTAACGAGGATAACAGGGTTACTTCCCTGTGAAATGGTAATCTTGAGACAAAAACGAGATTAGAAGGGTAAAATGTACTCCGGTAAGTTTGTGAGACTTTTTGTGTATTAATTATAATCCTAAGAGGTTTTGCTTTACTTATTTGATGGAGTAAGTTTAGTTGCGGAAAGTTGGAAAAGTAAACTTAAAGAGTGCTTTGACTTTGAGACATCCATTAAACTTATAACAGGGCATGATTTAAGAATTACAGAAGATTTTTTTAATTGTATTTTAAAGAACTTAATTGTCTACTAAAATTAAACCAATCGTTGTTTGGCAGAAATTGCTACAGAGTTTATCTAACTTATACGTATGATATGGTAATTCACATTAAGCAATTACTTAAAAATGTTACCTTTTTGTTGTGAATAAAGTTTTCAGTATTGGTGGCTAATATGTATATATACATATACAGTGGTGAGTGCCATATCATCCGGCTTTTTAACGTAAGAGATAGAAAACACAGTTACCTTGTGAAATAAAAGGAGATGAAACACGTAGAGGTGGGAAATAATCGATAGAAATCTATAATTTACATTACATTACATTACGACTATCGATAGTCTCACACCTTTAGACGTTACCTTCTATCTAAATCACCTCGGTCATAATTATTATGTTTGACAGTTTGACGTCGTATGTGTGACGTATTTCCATTTTTTAATTTAGATAAAGTAAAAACTGATTGACCACAATAAAGCAAAAATGTGAACAAAATAATTTAATTAATAGTGATTACTTATTCTAAAGTTTTAAATTATTAACCAAGAATAATTTCTACTATGATTTGAGGAGTTTCATACACTCTTGTCATAAAATAATTAGCAATCCTTCGTGGATTAGTGGATTAGTGGTAAGAATTCGACTCTACGACGCAGATGATTAGAGTTCAAAACCTCCATGAGGTTTTCTTTTTTTTTTTAATAATTTGAAATTATGAAGAGATCGTTTTGCTTTGAATCACTACACATTTATGTCAGTCGTTACTAGTATTTGAAGTGTTTAAAGTTAAACATAAATATCTTATTGAAAAAATAGTGTCGTCGTACCTACTTTCGAAACTAAAGTAAAATTCTTCAAAATTAAAAGAATGTTTAAATAAGTAAAAAATTTACAAAAATTAAAAAATATTGTAAATAAACGTATCTACAATATGTTCAAATAAACCTTCATTAGCAGCAGAATAATAACCCAAACTGTCACTAAAGAATTATAAAAGTCTGATAGATCGGGGCTAAAGGCACGATGTACTCATGCAGGCGGTTAGGGTTCAAATCCTACACAAAGTTTTTACTTTTTTAAAAATTTGAAATTATGCAGATATATCGTTTTGCTTTAAATCATAAAACATTTATTTCAGTATTTATTAGAAGTGTTTATAGTAAAACATGAAAATCTTATTGAAAAAACAATGTACTTTCGAAAATAAAGTAAAAATTCTTCAAACATAAAAGAACGTTCTAAATAGATGTACTTACAAAAAATGTTTAAATAAGCCTCCATTAGCAGCAGAACAATAACCCAATCTATTATAAAAGTTTCGTCTAACATTAGTTAATGTTTCTGGACTAATACCTCTCATTGAATCAAAGATCTTTTCTCTTAATTCTTGGAGAGAATTAGGCCTATCGTCTTCAATTTCATATAGTTTGGACTTGATATATCTCCACATAAAAAAATCACAAGGTGCAAGATCATGTGATCTAGCAGGCCAAAAAATATCTCCGTGTCCACTAATCAATCAATTAGGAAAAGTCGCACTGAGATATTCACTGACGATGCGAGAATTATGTGCACGACAACCATCGTGTTGAAACTATATGGAATCGAAAGGAATTGGTAAATTACGAAGGGCTGGGACAATTTGATTTTGCAAAAGTTCCAAGTATTTCCGCCCAGTCAACATACCGTCTATAAAAAATGGACCAATGACATGATTCCCTATTATGCCTCCCCAAACATTTACATTTTGAGGACGCTGGGTACGAGCAACATAAATCTGACGAGGATTTCCTCGGGACCAATACCGAGCATTCATTGAATTGTGACGGCCATGCAATGAAAACGTACATTCATCGGTGAACAAGACGTTCTCTAAAAAATGTTCATCTTGATGTGACATTTCCATTGCAGTTTGACAAAATTCTAAACGTCTATATTGATCCCCAGGGAATTGTTCGTTGGATTTATGAAGTTTATAGGGTCGGTATCCATGTCTTTTCAAAATTTTACCAACTCTAAATCTTGAAATTCCATATTGTTCTCCGAGACGAGATGTTGATTGGGTAGGATTTTGCTCAATACTTGCACAAATCAAAGTGTCTCTTAGTTCCAAATCTGGATTTACCTCCCTTCGCCTACGAACTCCTCTTGGAGCGAACACGGATCCATAAGTAAAAAAATTACGTATAATAGATTGAATTGTTGATCGTGATGGAGCCGGCCTATTTGGAAACATATTTACAAATTGTTCTCTAATCATGTTGTCTGAGAATCCATTCACATGTCAGACAACAATTTGCACTTTTTCCTCGACCGTTAAAACCATTTTCACGAATTGTTTTTTCAATAAAAAGTTTCTGTTTAGCGTGCAAAAACACTTCTCGATATGTTATTATTTGATGTCTTAAAGGCTTCGCTTCGCTCTCATCCATTCCAATGTTGTCAATTGTTTTGAAAATCATTATCTGTACAGAGAAATTGATGTTAACATTGAGAATTTAGTGATGGATTTGATATAAACAGTCTTCACCGGATTATTTTGCATTCACAATTGAAGTCTGTATGAATTGAATTTGAATCATTTTGTATTTCCATTTTATAACATTGAAATAAAAATAAATTGTAAATAATGAGTTTTTCGAAAATTTGTTACCTAATATGTATCATATTTTCTATTATTTTTTATTGATCAAACAAAAATTTTGTCCTTGGTGTAGAATTAAACCCCGATTTTCTCGTCAATAGACAACGTCCCTAACCACTACACCAATCTCACATACATTAAACTTTTTCAGACAAAACATACCTACCTTTATTTTAGTCAAATATTTCAGTTGAGTTATTTTTACTATTAAATAAATTTAAAGATTTATAATTTAAAATTGCTACTAATGAATGTTTTTTACTATAATATATCTTAATTTATTCAAGTATTTATTCTAACATCAGAAATTATTAAAATAAAATATTTTTGAGGGTATCCGTATAATTATGACTGAAGTCAAATAGCCACGTCTAACGTCTAAAGGTGTGGGACTGTCGATGGTGGTAATGCAATGTAATGTAAATTATAGGTTTCTATCGATTATTTCCCACCTCTACGAGTTTGATCTCTTTTTATTTCACAAGGTAACTGTGTTTTCTATCTCTTACGTTAAAAAGCCGGATGGTAAAGCACTCATCCCTGTATACATTAAGGATCACTTGAAGAGTGGTGAGTCTAGACACTTTAGAGCAGTATTTGCAATATATAAGCGGTTTTTGCGAAGTGTGTGGCCGTTCCAACCTAAACTTTTAAACTTTATTTCATTCTTTTGGTTTGGTCAGGTTTTCAGGTGAAAAAAATATAAACAATTCTTGATTTGGCATTTGGCGTATGTTAGCAAAAACTTTCAGTTTTTTCTTATTTTTCTTATTTTCTTCTCACTTTCTAGGTTTCACATCCGTACCATCAGTAGAACAGACTTGACAATCGATTAGAATATTGTGATCTTTGTCTTTGTGCTATACTGGTCAAAACTCCAAACGGGGCTGAGCATAATGAATGCTTGCTGATCTTTTCGTATTTTCATGCACGAAAATCGTCTTCCGTGTCTCTGCTTTCTGTTATTACACTTCCAAAGTGTGTAAAATTGTCCACATTTTTAATCTGCGGATTGGGTTTGGTTTTACTAATATTGATTTTTAAACTTATTTTATTGACTTAAAAGCCATATTATGGACCTTTTGCCTTAAGAGGCAGAAATTATCTTCCTATTTTAGATTGCCTATGTGTGCGGTTAACTTTTATTGTATTCCTTTTGTGTTGAAATCCAGTTTGGAAAGAACGTAGTCTATAGCTATAATGAAAAAAAATTAAAAAAGTATGCATCCTGTATCACTCCAGTAAGAATGTCAAATCCGTCGCTGTTGATCCCATTTTGAGTAACACTGTGACACAAAATAATTTCGTCCCAATATAAAGTGACTTAATAATAGAGGTTTTCGAGGTGTTTTTTAGCGGTATAATTTTTTACAGAGCAGAGTGTGATAAGCTGTAAAAACCATGCTTGAAATCAACAACTAGATATGAGGGTGTCTTAATAGGCTAACTATTTTATTATTACCCTTACAGTATTGATGTTGTCTCTGCAGAAGAATTCTAATTTAAAACCTGCTTAATTGGCTTAAAATTAAACTTTGTTTAGTGTTTCATATGATGGTCTTAAAATTTTTATTTATAATGGTAAGCAAGGTTATTCTCCTCCAGTTTCTGCATAGTATGAGGTTGTCTTTTTAAGTAGTTTGATAATCTTAATTTTTTTAGCCTGTTGGAATGCTAATTTAATTGTTTCCCACACTTCTCTGATTACAGAGAGCAGAAGTTCAACAGTTAGATGTTGATCAGCTTTTAAAAATTCGGTTGTACGATGCTGGAATGCTAATTGTTTTCCAATATCCCCTCTATCTGTAAATGAAGAGCAGAAGTTTAGCAGTTGAAAGTGGATCAGCTTTTAAAAATTCGGTTGTACTATTTTTGGTTCTGGGGAAATTTTGATGGATGGGAATAATTTGATAGTAGTTATTATATTTATTTTGGAAGGAGCTTCGCAAGATATATACAAATCTACATTCTGCACGTCTTCGATTATTTAATCTACGTTATCTCTGAGCGTACTTAGTACGTTTTGTCCTGTTGCGTTCTGTTGCTGTTTCTGGTTGTTTTGCAAGTTTTTCAGTACATATTTTTTTGTCTCGTCTTGTCCTTCTTTTAATTCTTATATTTATTTTATCATATTCTCATTGCCTATTTACTCACAATATATAATAGCATTTATATCGTCCTGATTTAGCAGATTAAGATTAATATCTTAATTTTTATGATCTTCAAGAGAGCGAAAAAACAACTGCCTCCTGTTCTACTGTTATTGTAGAAAAACCGTACCTAACTCACAAATCATTTCTTTCTATATCTAGACAAATGTATTCTTTTTTATACAGATCATTAAAAATTTAAAGATTTAAAGTGAGTATTTCCCCTTACGGTAAGCAGTTTGAGTATTGTAGATCTAAGGTCTCTTTAGCATGATGCCAAATTTATTTTTTTCTAAATGTTTTGGCTTTCTGCCTTCCCATTTTTTCAACGATCCATCCATCATACATCACTTTACGTTAGGCCTTGTAGGCGCTACATACTTAAGGTCACTTGGTTTAACCCCCAACAGTTCATTATTCACTTTTTGAACTATCCTCTTTCCAACAACCCGTTGTCGTACACCCCTATACGTTAAGCCATTTAGTCCCAATTATTTTTGGTCTACTTCTGTATATCTACCTTTTGCCTTTCTATTACTCTATCGATCTAAGTTGCTTTTTGGCGCTTATCCAACAACAGTGTAGAGAGGAGCAGGCGTTAATAAAATATTTTTATATTAGTTTGCGCCTTCACCGAAATATGGCCCCGCCTTCACCAAATTCTACTGCCGCCTTCACCAAAATTTAATTCTGCAGATCTGGGAAAACTGATTTTAGCTCTAATCCTTTACATAGATATAGCTACATTCATAATACTGATATCTGTTCCATTCGTTTCTTTTGTTTTTTAAAAACCAACGTTAAGTAATTTTAATTAAACTACTTAAAACTTCAAAATTAAAGGGTATGGACTACAACCTGTCAAACCGAAAGAAGCTTTTTAGTTCTTATGTAATATTACTCATTAGAAATAATAATATACTTTTAATATTCTCAAAAAATTTCGTTACTTCCTAGTTATTGACTAAACAGAATTTAATCATATACATAGTCTTTATATAAATTGTCTAAATAAAATATTTACTTATTCACTTTTGAAAGGTGTTAACTTCTAATTGCCGTATGTTAACGCAAAAAAAAACAGATCATTATCTGTCGAACCAATTTGATCTCCTTTTTTACCTCGTCAGCCGTAAGACGACCAACAAAGAATAGTAATAACTTACTGACCAAGGGTGGCTCCGTAAGGAGCCTGGTATTGAAACAGCAAAAGTGATTATTTATTGATTAATTTGATATATTGATTAATATTTATTGAATATTGGCTGCTGAACGCCAGTCCACGTAAAAGAACTCTAGAAAGATAAGGAAATATTTCTATATTTTGTGATTAAAACACACAACTGTATTTTAGAAAACTATTTATTTAACGTCACCAGCCACCGCAACAACAAAACTCTATGTCTAGGTTTTATATAAACTCTGTTTCTGGAATAATTTAGAACTAAATAATCATTATATAATTTTTCACTGAATACTTAAAAAAAGCAATACACGTGAGTTTATAATATGCAGTTCGTTTCGTGAGAAATACTATCTACTTTTAACTTAATTACAACCAGTTAAATTAGTTATATGGTAAAACTTGAAAATAAGATGTAGCCACAGTTTACGAGATATTATGAGTACAGTACAATCATAACTTTAAGGGCTAGGAAAATAAAACGCTAAAATCATCCATCGCTACTGTGACTCATCTGGAGGATAAATAATTTCTTGGAAAGCTATTCAAGAGATTGTTTGCTGGTTCCTATAGTTTATCTTCTTTAGTTTGTTTTATTGCATAAAGTACTTCCAAATGTAAGATTTTTGACCCGTCTATTAAGCTACTAATGCCGGGTCCAGACCAAGCAGACAAAACGAAAACACAATTCAGAAACAAAAACACGATAAACCGGCGACAAAATTTGTCGTCAAAAGACAAAACAAAATTGAGACAAACTGTCCACACCAGAACAACAAAATATAAAAACAAAATTCAGTTGGTGACGTTGTTGTTGTGATTAGTGTTGGTTAACCATGTGGCGTTTTAATCAAGAAAAAAATGAAACTAAAAATTTATTGCTAGCCGCAAGTTGTTTTTTTTTTGCTCTCATCATCATCCCAGGTTGCTAAACGAAAACCCAAACGTTTTTGGATTAGACCAAGCCTAAAAATGCGAGAAAGTTGTTCGATAGACAAATTGTTAGTTCAGCTGCGCGCAGATGATATTGGACTAAGTGGTGAAATTCGATCAAGCTTCAAAAATTTTTTAAGAATGTCCACCGAAGATTTTGAGAATCTAATATGCCTTGTTGGTCCTGCAGTTGCAAAAAGACATACTAACTTTAGAAATGCTATAAGTGTAACAGAACGGTTAGCAATCACTTTAAGATTTTTAGCAACAGGTGATTCCTACCACAGCCTAATGTATCTTTCAAAAGTATCAAAGCAATCAATATCTGTAATAATACCTGAAGTATGTAAAGCTTTAATTAACAGTCTTAGTGGTTATGTACAGGTATGTTAAACTTTTTTCATTACTATTTTTCTGTTAATATCCCTTAAAATAAACTCTATATTAATTGGTTAAATGTTTAATATAAAAGAAATTGACGATAGGTACATACTACATACAAAATAATGACGAGTCTACTTGTTTTTACATTCAAAAAGTTCATCATCAATTTCGATCGTTTTCTTGATCTGAATACTG